>BSBK01006000.1:117500-235982 GCA_027943335.1 Chamaecyparis obtusa
AATTCTTTCAAAAACAAAAAACTTATATTAGGTTTAGAGGGATATTACACACCATAGTGTCTATGTTCAAGTGCGCAAGCACTGAACTTACTCCAATCAACATCACCAATCAAAATTGTCTTCGGGTTCACTGGCAAAAACACATTGTCTCATACTTAGACAATTTTGCATTGCACTCTGACATACTAGCTCTCTTACCTGTGCGATCTTCATGTAGATCATATGTTTCCATAATGACAACATCTATGTAACCAACTCAGCCAAATTTCCAACAAGGGCTCACTACCCAAAGAAGGTTAAATCCACCTTCAAAACTCATTAGTTCATAACAGGTGTATATAAAGAAAGACACAATATTTTGAACTATTTTCCAGCAACTGTCTTTGCTTGATCAGTTCCAATGAAGTTCACTAGTAAACCTCAGCTCTACATACAATAGACACAAGCTCGCAAATTTTCCAATTTCTTTATATCACGTATATTCCATCCATATCTTTTCCAAAGAAAAGACTCGAGAACTATACCTTATTACAATTTACCATGATCATGTCGATCCATGAGGCTTTTCTAATTACAAAAAATTACATAAACCCTTGCTAAGATACACATGGTATCTAAGACAATTCTACAATTATTGCATTACAACAATTAAGGACTAACATCCTTAATTTTTGGTTGCCAAACAAAACACACACTTCATTTCCTAAGTCAGCTTCATAGTAAGCCATCTCTAGAACACATGCCATAGATGACATCACCAATCATTTTGTACCTTACGCTAACCAATGAACATTCTTCAGTACCCTATCTAACATCCTTCAAGCTCGCATACCTTGAATCCAAATCCTCTGAAAGATATACCAAAAACCCAGAGACTCACTCTATCAATTGTCACTGTCATAGTCTAGTGACCAGTCTTTATTAAAACATTTGTATCTCTATTAATATGAAACATATAATGATGTGATCTTATATATAAGATCAAAACATCCACTTGAACTCTCATCTAACTTCACAACATATGAAAAATCTGTACAGTATCCATACACTATGATTACCATTATGGTTCCTTCATAGAAACATATGTTGACATCAGTGACAAAACACAAATGACAATAGTATGAGTGCCCATTTAGTAACATAGTGATTAAACATATTAAATGTATCAATCACCTCCCATGCATTAGCAATATCCAACAATCTCCCCCTTTGGCATTGATGTCAACATATGAGAAAATATTATCCCAAAGTTATATCAATCCAAAGTCCTGCAACCAAACAATCTTCCCATACAGTAAGGATTTTCTCATAGTAACACTCTCCCTTTGACAACAATGACAAAGGGTGCCATGAGGCTTTCACTTCCTTTACAGATAAAATTTCTTCTATGATCACTCCCCCTGAGGAGTAGATCCCTGCATCCAGTCCAGATAGTGATAAGGCTCTTAATACCTCTGGATTGATGCACCTCTGCATCATTTAGTTCTGACTAGGAGAGGCCTAAACCCCTATCATACCTCTGAGATATTCAAAGGAAGCTTTTGGTAGTGGCTTTGTGAAGATGTCTACAATCTACTCTTTTGTACTGATATATTCTAGTTTGATTTCCTTTTCGGCCACCTTGTCTCTCAAGAAGTGATACTTGATAGAAATGTGTTTAGTTTTAGAGTGCATCACCAGATTCTTTGACATATTTACTATACTCATGTTATCACAATGGCTAACCATAGGCTCATCAAAATTTATTCCAATGTCTATCAGCATTTGTTTCATCCAAACAATCCGAGTGCAGTTTATAGCAGTAGAAACATACTTTGATTCTGAATAGTTGTAAAATGGAATCACACCTATTCAATGTAATGTATGGGGGAAATATGAGATCCACTCCTAAATCCAAATTCCCGAAGGAGAGATCCAATTTGATCAACCAACAGGGTTAATACACAATCAAATCAATCTATGGAGAACATGAAAGAGAGAGAAAACCTTATATTTCCCTATAGTAGAGTTGTTCTTGAAATCTGAAATAATTGAAATACAAATACTAACCTCAAAATAGAGAAAATTTGGAAAATGTCAATTTTTGATGTCTATGTGTACTTTCAAGAAATTCTACAACCTATTTCAGACTGGAAATGCTGAGACGAAGAAAACCCAGAAATCTTTTATCTTTCTGACAACAGGTAGTCTTTGACCCTCATAAAAGGTCAAAGGCTACATTCTTTATTTGAAAGTCAATTTTGACTTTGTTCGTAGATCTCGGAAGTTCACTGAAAAGGGTATCCAAATTTGATCTCAGATCCAAAGTGTTGGTTCTTCAAAAGATTTTACACTCCATGAGATACCAATATGCTTATGACTGATGTTAAGGAGGGGTTGATTCCAAATGTGGGAAATCTATAAGCAATTGGACCAACTATAGGGACAAGACTTCCCTCTTGACTTCTGGCTCTGCAAAACCAAGGTGGGTACACCTGATCCAATAGATTCAACTCTATTCCTTACTCAATACTGGATCTTACAATAGATGACAGTGAGAAAGTACTAAATAACAACCTATTATTCATTGACTCTCAATCACTAGGTAAAACAACTTATATAAAGTAAATAGAACTTTAAAAGATTGGTATTGATTATATATTTAGGATTACAAAGATTTTGATCATTCCCTACAAAGCAAAGATAGGAAAATATAGGCCAGTGCCTTATCCATTGGGCAAAGTATCAGAAGAAAGAATGAATACAAAGATGTTTTGAGAATAACTAGTCTTTAAACATAAATACAAACACCCCAACTCTTTCCTACTTATAGAAAATTATCAAATAAATTCAGTAAACATGTATCCCACCTTAAGCAATATTTAATCCAACCCTAGATCAGAACTCAAAACCAAATACATACATATAAATCTCAAAAAGATTTAAAGATTCACAAAATAAACTCAAAGGAGAGACAAAGATTTGGGATTTGTATTGAGTATAACCTCGATCATTTGTATACATCATATTCTGAATAACAAGCTTGCAAGATAGAAGCAACAACTTGTACTTCTTCTCTATTGCTTGATGAAAAATAATACAAGATGTTACAATCCTCGACTGAGGGTTAGAGTTTTAGAATTTCTATGTTTTTAACACCTAAACTCTCAATGCCTAGATAGCAGGTCTAAGCCCAGCTCACCAAGATCTAGATATAGTGTATATCTGCCATTCAGAAGGTTGTAGCCTTCACCCTTTTGAGCAGTGTGCTCTCGGACAGTGCATCCTCTCCCCTAATAGGGACTATTGTAAAGTACTCCTAATAGGGTCCAACCCTTGACCAGGTCTATTGTACTAAATATATTGTAAAAAAACTCCTAACAAGGTTAAGGATCTTCTAACAAGGATCATAATACACTAGTGTAGAATATTAGTGGGTGTCAATTTCCACTAGGGTTTTAACCTATTTGGGTTTCCCTATAACCAAAATATTGGTGTTGTGTTCAAGTGTTCTTTCATTTTGTTTATGCTTTATGTTTAAGTATACTTAATTGGATAAAGAATGAAACTTGTAGATAACTGATTCACTCCCCCCCCCTCTTAGTTATCTCTTGGGACTATTCCTAACAATTACAAATCATTTCATCAAATAAACTTTGCAGACCATATGAACAATATAAATATTTAAGAACACACACATATACATAGATAAATATGCCAAATTATAATTATATAATCAATCATAGACTTCAAGGAAGAATTATAACAAATATGATGACAAAAACATGCATTATCCCTTCCTGGATGCATTATTCCTGTTGTCACTAAGGATTTCACCCAATTTGCTAACTGTTAAAACCTAACAATCCTTTGAAACATGGGACTGCTTTCAGGTTGTGGGTGACCTATCAGAAAGTAGACCTTCAAATTAGGGGTCAGCTTCCCCTTGGATCACTTAAAGAACTGACTAACTTTTTTGAGGAAAGGGAGAGAGTGCATGAAACAAATAAGTGAAACTAATTTAAAACTAGGTGATCCAATGAATTGATAGAAGATCCATAATTGATACGAGCTTACAAAATAGCTGAAAAGAAACTATAACCCACAACTTGATCCCATCACTTAGAACTTCTTAGAACTAGTAAGGTACTTGGAAAACATGAAAGGGGAAAATATTACCACAATTCTGATTGCAGTTTTGCACACAAACCAATACTTTGAAGCCAAAACAAATTTCTAAATACTTAATTGAATCAACATGCGGGCTAAGGATATGATCATATCATAATAACCATGGCATAGAAAATCAATGAAAAGCTCAAAAATCAAAATAAGACAAGAATGACCTATTTCTGTATTACTGAAAGAAGCCAAGTACAGAATTGTGTTTCTCAAAGCTACAGCACCCTCGATCTATGGGAGAGAGAATGAAGAGCTAACCTCAATCACATAAGTGAAAGGTATATAAAATGAGGCAAAAAGAATTAGCATTGAAGCCACCTCAACCTCCTAAAAATAGAAAATCCCTCAAAATAGGTCCATGAGGATGCCTCATAAACTCAGATGCCAGATTCCAAAGTTTATAGGCATAGTGTAAAAAATAGACTCCTAGAATAGGTGGTCAAAATGAGACCACTCTGACCCCTCCAAGTCATGCACTAACAGTATTCTGATCAATGGTTCATAATATACCATCGTTAGAATTTACAACAAGAATCTACAATGACTTTTACATTAAAAGCCTACCCCTATGATAAAATAATGTGGATTTGACTATATTTTAAAATAGTTCTCAACCCAAAATGGGGAAAACATATTTTAAAACATTTAAATTTTTAACAAAATAAAAACCCACTTATAGCAAAATGCACTAAAAACATGATTAATAAAACTCAACACTAAAAGGGGAGAAACAAGATTAATCAATCATTAATGTAAAAACCCTTTGAAGATGAGGAATCCGCTGGCATTTAGACTTTCCCATCTTGGCATTTGGAAATTTTATGTTCTTACTAGCAACTCTGCATATGTTCCCCGGGATTGATATGGAAACATTCCAATTTTGGGAGCCTTTTGATATTTGAGGCATCGTTATTGGAGGTAGGTATTGATTTGGCATTCAATCTTCATTTTCATTTGTTTGTGTTCGGCTCCCTGGTAATTTCAAGGGCTTCATGAATTCATTGGAGGGCACAGTGATATGTTGCATTTTGTACTGTGTCTCGATTGAGGGCCAAGAGCCATGATTTTTGTAACACCATTGAAAATTTCCCTGTTATTATTTCTTTGATATGCTTACGGCCTCCCCACCCTGTGACTGAAATTTTGAGGACACATGGCGGTGGAATTCACATTGTGAACCTCTGTATCCCACGCCATTACATTTTTTTAAGTTTACTTGAAGACACATATGTTTTGCCTTTGATCCTACTGCTTAATAAATGCTAGTGGTAAACCTAGGGCATCAATGACTTGTTTATTGAATCTGCCTGGATTTGATGGCAAAGAGCCCTAGCTTGCACCTCTATTTTGATGTTCATGTTTTAATTCATATATCTCATTTTCTTTGTGCTCTATAATTGTGTTGTTTTATGTTTAAGCATGACCCTTAATCGTTATGAAGCTCGTGATTGAGCTAGAGCATCATATTAGTAGCTTCGTCCAATATCCGTGAGCCTTTTACCTTAGCCATATGTCTATTACTTATTGTTTCATCTTACTTCTACATGACCTATGAACTTTGTGGCTTGTTATTATGTTTGTTCCTTTTCCATGCCCTTGGATGGGTCACGCACATTGAAACCAAGGTGTTATGTCAAGTCACTGTGTTGTTTTAAATGTCGTAACTCATCACCACTAGTGCTCAGCTATCATGTTCACTGCATTATGATGTGGTGCCCTGTTGGTGCCATTTTAAAGCCATGGGCCTAATTCTATTTAGATCTATTGTTGGTGAAGCAGCCTCGTGTTCAATGTTATCACTGTTATGTCATAGCATAACCTGTCAAACTCATTCTATGCACATTACATCTTCTTCATGCACAACACATGCTTAAGATATTTGTATTCACTATTTAAACATCTTATTGGGTCCATGACTATTGTATATGCTTATGAAATTGTGGTATTAATTCTAATTCAAAGACAATGTGAGCTATCTATGGTACCATTGGTTACTACTTAGTGATGTTAAGCTCTTTGTTTCTTCTTATGCCATCTCATGCCATTAAGATGTCTATTGTTTATTAGTTCCATGCTTGCGGTAGATGCACTGATTCCTTCCATAGGCTATGATCAAAGAGTATTGAATCATTTTTTAATCTTATTCAATTTTGGGGCCAAGATGGGTTTGTAACCTTGGTTGGCATTGTGCATCTACTAGTTTAGCAATATGTTCATGGAATATCAATGCTATTTTTATGTTGATGCATTGTTGATAACTAGCATTATGTATTTGATTGTTATTTACTACCACTGTGAGGTTGAAAGTTTATTATACAATACTTTTTGATTGTTTACTTGGTGCCATCATTTGATTCACAATGTCATGCTATATTTTTGTTCATCTGTCTGTTCAGTTGGATTACTCAATGACACCAAGTAAATAACATTGTTTATTATTCAATGCATGCTCATTGTACTTAAAGCCCATGAATATCATGCTTTGTGACACCACCCTCATTTGATATTGTATGTTTCTCCTCATGGTGTGCCATCATTTGATTAGCCAAATGTATCCCTTTTGATATTTTGACATGCTGATGATGAATGCCCCCCTTGAATCTGCTAGTGCCCTTAACCATGCTTCATTTGATTTTTCTTTATAGTCCTTGAATGTCCCACTGATACTGCATCATCTAGTTGTTGCCTTGGTGATCATGGGTGTTCTTAGCCTATGATGCAGTCACTGTCAAGGAAATTTGAGGTTTTCCTGGCATGGCCTGCATCACAGGTCAAGGTCATTTATCTGGATCCTAGCATCTTGCTATTGTTGTTGTTCAGATAATCATAGAACTTCGAAGATGGTTTCCTTTAGGAATACCATCCTCTTAGCCCCTTGATTATCTAAATGAGGAAAACAATAGTGAATCAACTTCTTTTGTATCTGCACATGGAACAAACAAGTTAGTGGAAATATGGTATCTTTTTTATTTTTTCAGCCTCTTTAGTGTACATGCCCTAAGCATAGCCCTTCCTAGAGGTGTATTAATGAGTGCATATATTCATGCTTGTAAATATTATGGTACCATACATTGTTTAGATCCATTGGAATTAACCCCCATCTCCTTCTCTCTTCTCTACAGGTTCTGGATCTCAGGAGCACATGGAACACTATGGATCAAGACTTCATTACCAGGAAATGTTTGGTATCCTTGTATTTATGTAGATCATTTCATATATGTCTGTACTCATTTATGCAATTCTGATAATGGCTACGCTCACAGCCTGTGTGAGCTTAGATAAATAGTCTTCTTAGTTCTTTTCCTTTTGTATAGCACACTTAAGACATTGGTACATATACATGTAATGCTTAGATGTAGATCATTTCTTTTCTTTTCATGTACCTTACAATGAAATGAACACAATTTTAAGAAAGATCACTAATAATCCAAACTAGGGTACAATAGTCTCCTTAGTAATTAGGCCTCCAAAGATGAGTGAAAATAATGATAACAATTCCTTAACAACCCAAAAATGATCCATATTATCCATACAACCATAGTAAATTTAAGGTATATAAGAACAAATAAAATATCTCATAAACACACACATATCAGACTCATACATATAAGAGGGTTATTCTTCTAGGTTCCAGACCCTACCTGGAGTCATGCGGAGAAAATCCTTGCCAAAACCTTAGCATTCCTCATGATCTGTTCAGAATTGAATGATGACTTCATTCCTTGATAATCCTCCTCTATACTTCTTCCTCTCCACTCAACAAATTTCCAAATGAACTTTCCAAAACTATAATGGTGACTAAAATTTTACAGAAGAAATCCAAAAAATATCCTTCTAGGAAAACTCCTAAATCCTTCCATATTTCCTTTACAGTCTCCCTAAATGACTTCCGAAATGATACTTTATGGAAACTCCAAAAATTTCCTCCAAAAACTCTCTCCCAAATCCCATAAATTTATCCCCCAACTATATGGTTGGAGGAGTTTCTTTACAAGAAGCAACTTCTCCAACTTCCATAGTTGGTTGACAAATTAAACCAACATCTCCCGTAAACAATAATAAAGCTTTTAATAAATTTAATTAAAATTGCCTCCAAAGAAATCAATAACAAGAAGGATAAACATTAAGCTTTCAAGGAAAACACATAGCATAATTGGAATCCAACTTGCCTCACTTCTAGGAGGTCTCGAGTTCAACTCCCTCTTAGATAGCTAGTTTTACTACAAAGAACATTTTCTTTTATAATATCTTATTATTACTATTATTTCCACTTTTTATTTAATATATTTAATACACTTTATTAAATATACTTTATTTAATTATTAAAATACCATTTATATAAGCAAGTAAAACATACAAATAATACTATTTATATAAGCATGGGTACATGCGTGTGCACCCACATATACACATACCTATATAACATACAATCAATTATAACATAGATATAAAATAAATAATATAGATATATATAAGGACAATTCTAACTCATAACATAAATCTCAAAATAACATCAATTATAAATCACAAGACCACAACACATAGTGCATTCAAATCCCCCAACTAGGGTAACCTTCTAAACAGAAATCTAAGTCTACATTTAACCTTGAAAGTAATCTTGGTAATATCTCCACAACAACAATTTGAGGATTTTTAAGGCACGCTCAGACATGTGTAGCTAGATGGAGTCTATGCCTGGTACCTGCATCTTGCAACACCAATTGACATGCATAGATACATATATACATACATACATACATACATACAGACATGCATGCATGCATGCATACATACATACATACATACGAGAGAACCCACAATAGTGGGTTACACTTTTTTGCCTGAACGAACATTGAACTCTACATTTTGAAAAAAACTTTTAGATTCAGATGCATATTTCCGTTAAACCATTTGAAATCAAAAGATGAAGTAAGTTAGAGTCTTTTAGAATTTTCCATCTAGATTCTAAATATATTTTTTATTTTCATTTTTGAATTGATTTGAATGGTTTTTTCTTTCTCCCACAAAAACTGGTATGTTGCTGAAAACGTCATTTTCAAAGAGTTACATTGTTTTCATAGAGCATAACTTTTTTTCTAAAATAGATATCAATGTGATTCTTTTAAATTTAGTTTTGTACCATCCATACAGAGGGCATACAATTGGTTTGATGAAATTATCACAATCATTTCATATTTTATTAACATTTGAAGTTGACTAAACTGTAATTTTGACATACGTCGACTACATAGCTTATAACTTGTCATGTATTTATCCAATTTCAATTTTTTTTATTTATAGAAAGACAACTTCAATACCTAGGGCATAGATATTTTCTTTTATTTTTTCTCTCATTTTCTATTTTTCCATAAGCGTCAAACATAGAGGTAGACATATGGTGAAATATATATGTTTAGTAAAACTAAAAATACAAAGTCATAATAAGCTTAATATATACTAACATTATAATCATTGGAAAGATTTTTCTTAGTAGTACCTTACTACATAGATAAGTTTTTTAGATGGATTCATTTGATCTGCCAAAAGATAAAGTCAAAGTGATTTTTTTTTAGCATTTTAATAGGTGTGAGGGAGATTCCATTGTAAGTATGAATGAGGAGTATAGATTTGATATCAATGTTTTTTTTATCTAAGAGGATTTGAGGTAACTATTTGTAATTAATTCCTTCAAATGGAACCTCTCAAGGCTTAAATCATCATATTTTATTAAAAATACGTTATTTCAGCAAAAATCAACATATCTAAAAAAGTAAAACCCACTATTGTGGGGTCACCCACACACACACACACACACACACATAAATAGATAGTGGATGATAAGGAGGGAGAGTGTGACATCATGTGGACCTCTTGTAGGAGTAACTACGACTGCTTCCCCTCATCCTACACTCACATTAGATAGTGACATCAACAAAGCATAAATGGATTAGTGTGATTAGTACCAGAATAATCTCTATTCCATATTGCATCATAAGATAATCATGTAAATGTACATCATCTATTGACTTTCATAACCTAGTTTAACCATCAGGCATGTATTCATAATGTCTCATTACCAAATCAAGATAAACAAATCATACAATTCTCAATATAGAAATCATGCCTAATCTCGAGTATAACAAGTAACATCATTAGAGTAAGTAACATATCTAACCCCTTTAAGTGATTATAATTAATTAACCTAAGATAATATTAAATATTAATAATGAACATCTCGCATAGAAGCATATAAGTCTACCAGGTGATCCTTTTAACATTAAGGTCCTAAACTATCACTGACACACAGGAAGATGTATAGGAACATAACTATGCAATATTATTATTTCCCAAATTAAATATGAAGTTATCATGATTAGGAAGCAACCATCTCAAGAAGGATCATTCTCTTACAAAATAACCATACAATCACATATAACACTTCATAACTTCTAGTGAGCATAACTAGGACCTACTAGGGTTGAAGGGGCATTATACACCAACAATGACTCCAATATTATTATTATCTACTGAATACAACCTGATTACAATCTGCAATCCCTTATAGCTCAATACCCCTACAAGAAGCTACTAAAACATACTTCATAATTAGATCCCTAGCCCTAAGCTATTTTATACAAGCTTATTTTGCCGCTTTAGGGTTATAATCGGTTACAACATGTCGACCGAAAAACTGTTGGAAATTATAATTGAAAAAATTATTGTATTGTCATTGATGTCAAACCTTAACTGGTAAGATTGTTGCTACTTAGGAAAGTACTATATCTATTGTGAAAAGGGAAAGAAAGGATGGTAACAATAGCACCTAAGGAAAGGTTGAGTTATCTTGATACTGCAAAGTGTACTTGATTATGTTGCACAATGATGAGACAATGTATTGTTTATCTTAGTAAGTTTGAAGACTAAACTGATAGGCATAACTGAGCAAAAATGAAGAAATTATGTTTAAGCCGAATTATGACAGAGTTGACCGAGTTAGTGGATGCCGAGCAAAAATCTAGTGTTGACCGAGTATCAGTAAATTGCCGAGGAGGACATTATATGCCGAGGAAATAGTTTTAGCAGTGGCTGAGCATTTTACATGGTGACCAAGTGGATGATCACAGTATTGACCGAGCATCAACAAATTTTATATTTGAAGATAATTCTTTTTGGGGATGACATTGTTTGAATTCTTGGATTATGTAAAATGTGTTGACTTTATTTATTGATTGTATGGAAGCATTTAATGCTTTGTAAAATGTTTTATTGTAAATCTTTATGAGATTTGAGATGATTCTAGAAGAGGAGATGAAGAACATGAAGCAGGTAGACTCAATGAATCTAACTTAACCCTAAGATCTATGAAGGAGATTAAGCGGTAAAAGGTAAGTTAACCTAACAGAGGAAAGTATTAAGGGAACTGAAGCATTAGGTATGTGTATGCATTGGTGAAGGAGATACTGGAAGAATAGTAAAGTTTTATTGACTGTATAAGCAAAAAGGTTGAAGGAAAAGGTGTGGTGATTGCTTGAATGAAAGTTCCGAGCAGATCAGAAGTGGAGATGGAAAATTTTCAAAGTTAGTAAACCAACATTTGTGTACTAAATTGTATTTGATATTTGCAAAGTGAGTTGTATGTTTTCAAATCAATACTACTACTACTTTCTAACCATTGTAACAGTCAAAATCCTTTTAACAGAGGTTGACCTAATAGTCATATATTAAATCCTTTGAACAAGGTTGCATTCTAATTGAGTGTATGTAAGTCCTTTGACCAGGCTCACTTTTAACAGGGTGATTGAAATGCTTTAACTGGGTCACACTTGACAGTGTGTATTATAACTGTTGACAGGGTTGGCTTTTAACCGAGCTCACTTCAGAAGAGTGAAAATAATAGTAGCATGTTACAAAGTGGTTTTTCCCATATTGGGTTTCCACTATAAATCCTGGTGTCAAAACTTGTGTGAATGTTTTGGTTTGAACATTTCTTTGTTTTACAAGTTAGATACAACTGGGTAGTGGACTACTGAGTTATATGTTTCTATTATTGAATCAATGATGACTGAGGTTGATTTGGTTGCTTGATCTAATTTAAAGAAAATTTTTTGAAGTTATTTTTATACATCAGGACCTGAGAACAACTGATTCACCCCTCTGTCTCTATTGTTCTAAATCATATTAACAATTGGTATCAGAGTTGTGTTGCTTATTGGTGTTTACAGAAAGAAAGTTTAAAGGGACTTCAAGCAAATGATTAAGATGTATAAGGAGGTACCAAATCTGAACAAAGATAACTTCCCTACATGGCAAAGCTTGATGAAGTTGCATCTGGCCGGTATTGGTGATTCTGCAAAGTACTACATTGAGCATGACTATGTCACACCTGTTGTACCTTTGACTGTTGAGGAAATGAGAGCCAAGCAAGAACACAATCAGGCAATGCTGGAAATTGCATTTGCCCTAAACTATCTAGAATTTGAGGACATTAAGGACTGCACAACTACTAAAGATATGTGGGACACTCTTGCAAAGATCTATTGTGGTGATCTATATGTAGTGAAAGCTAAAGCTGAGAGTCTTAGAGGTAAGTTTGATGAAATGAGAATGAATGAAGATGAAAACATTGCACAATACTATGGTAGAATAAAAGAAGCATTGAATGCTATTAGAGGAGCAAATAGAACTATTGATGATGAGACCATAATTGGAAAAGTGTTAAGAACCCTACGTCCTATATATGCTATTAAGAACTTAGCTATTCAAGAATCTAGATGTAATTCTACAAATGTGCTTACTTTGGAAGGTTTGATTGGCAAGCTGACTGCTTTTGAACTATCTAATTATGATAATTTCACTATTGGTAGTATTGGAAATGTTGAATCTACTTTCAAGTCATAGTTAGTCCTGACCAACCTTGAGAAGGAAAGAGAAAAATGCATCAGTGAAAGTGAAAGTGAAAGTGAAGATGATAGTGACACTTTTGATGAAGATCTTGAAGATCTAGAAGCTCTTATGGCTAGAAGACTGAGAAGAGGAAAAGGAAAATACAAAGGTAAACTTCCTATTATATGTTTGGCATGTAACAAGGTCAGTCATATAGCTGCTAGATGTCCTAACAAGAAGGATAAAGATGAAGAAAGAAACAACAGACACAAAGATAAAAGAGATGACAAAGGCTACTGAAGGTACAAAGACTACAAAGAAAAAGGTAAGAAATCCTATTACATTACCGAAGAAGAGACTGATACTGATAGTGATGATTTTGAAATTGAGGTAGTCTATGTTGCAATGAAAGATGAATCTAATGAGGATGAGAAAACTGCATTGATTTCCTATATGAACAAGAATGATAAATGGATTATTGACAGTGGTTGTTCACATCACATGATTGGTGACAAAAGTAAGTTTGTCACACTACATCATTATAAAGGTAAAAGTGTAACATTTGGTAATGATGCACCATGTCCTCTTAAAGGAAAAGGATTGATTAAACTAACTGATAAGATCTCTTGTGAAAATTCTTATTGGGTTGAAGGATTGAATTATAATTTGTTAAGTGTTTCTTAGCTCAAAAAAATTGGTTACCAAGTGGAATTTGATCACAAGAAAGCTAAGATATTTGATACTACTGGTGAACTGATTGGAAGTGGTGAGCAGACTAGAGGTAATTTGTTCTATCTTGATCTATTTGAAGAAATATGTATGCTTGCACAACTTGATGACATTTGTTTATGGCATAAGAGGCTATGTAATGTTAACTTTGACAATCTAGTAGAGATAAGTAAGAAGAAAAAAGTAAGAGGCCTACCTAGATTGAAGAAACCTGAGAATGTAATGTGCAAAGAATGCCAGTTAGGAAAAATGACTAAGTCAAGTTTCAAGAGAAAATCCTTTACTTCTGAACACATTTTAGATTTGGTTCATACTAACCTTTGTGGACCTATGGGTGTACAAAGCTACTGTGGAGCTAGATATTTTATCTTGTTTATTGATGATCATACCAGGATGATGCATGTAATGTTTCTAAAGAAAAATCTAATGCTTTTCAATTTTTCAAGTGGTATTTGGCTAAGGTTGAGAAGGAGATAGGTAGGAACCTGAAATGTCTTAGATCTGACCATGGTGGAGAATTTACATCAAATGAATTTAATTTATTTTGCAATGATAGAGGAATCAAAAGACATATGTCTGCACCTAGAACGCCTCCACAGAATGGTATAGCAGAAAGAAGAAAAAAATCTATTTTGGACTGTGCTAGGACATTATTGATTGAAAAGAATGTGACACAAAAATATTGGAAAGAAGCTATAAGTATAGTTATTTACACTCTTAACCGGGTACAGATCAAGAAAGGTACAAATCTGACACCCTATGAATTATGGTATGGGCATGCACCGAGTGTTAAATACTTTAGAATATTTGGAAGTAAGTGTTACATATTGAAAGAAAATAGAAATGGAAAGTTTGATGCTAAGAGTGATGAAGGCATATTCGTAGGCTACTCCACAAAGAGTAAAGCTTATAAGTGTTTGAACTCTAACACTAAAAAAATTGTGGAAAGTGTGAATGTAAAAATTGATGAGTATGTAGAAAGAAATGAGGCTGATAGCAAAAGAGAACAAGAAGATTATAGATCCTTTGTGTACATTGAGGAAATAGAAGAGGCAGGTAATAGATCTGCACCGAATGCTGAGTCTCAGGAAAGCAATGCCGAGCGACAGATAGATGATGCCAAGTGTCAGGAAAAAAGTGCCAAAAGAGAACAAGAACATGCCGAGCTACAAGACAATGTTGTCGACGATCAGCAAGAGGTTGCCGAGCATTCAAAAGATGAATCTGACAATCTTGTTAAGGAAGCTGATGAAATAGAAGAGAAAAATGTTGAACCTATTTTGGAAAAACATGTAAGAAGACACCACAAGCCTAAACAAATAATTGGAGACAAAGACACTGAAATTTAGACCAGAAGCAAGACAAAAGATCCAACATGCTTACTATGTGAATTTGAACCTAAGACAACTAAAGAAGCATTGGAAAATGAAGATTGGATACAAGCAATGAATGAAGAGATTGATCAGATTAAGAAGAATGAAACCTGGACTCTGGTGCCGAGACCTGTAGATAAGAGTGTTATAGGAACAAAGTGGGTATTTTGAAACAAGTTGAATGAAAAAGGTGAAATCACTAGGAACAAATCTAGACTCGTATGCAAAGGCTACGCACAAGAAGAAGGAATTGATTATGGGGAGACATTTTCCCCTGTAGCTAGATTGGAAGGAGTAAGAACTCTACTTGCATATGCTTCTTATAAAGATTTCAAGGTATATCAAATGGATGTCAAGTTTGCATTTTTAAATGGTATACTGGAAGAAGAAGTTTACATAGAACACCAGAAGGTTTTATTGATCCAAATAGAAGACATATGGTATGCAAACTAAACAAAGCTTTATATGGATTGAAACAAGCTCCCAGAGCATGGTATGAGCGGTTGCATAATTACCTGATACAGATTAGATTTTCCAAGACAAATGACACAAGAAATCTATATATGAAAGATGAAGAAGGTAGAGGTATTTTGTTGGCCAAAATCTTTGTTGATGACATTATTTTTGGTGGACAAGATGCATTGTGTAAAATTTTTTCACATGAAATGCAAACTAAATTTGAGATGAGTATGTTTGGTGAGATCAAATTCTTTGTTGGTTTACAAGTATATCAGATGAAGAAAGGAATTTTTATTACACAGTCTAAGTATGTTAATGAAATACTGAAAAATTTTGGAATGGAAGATGCTAGACTAGTAGGAACTCCTATGGTTACTGGACAAAAGTTATCTAAGAATGATAATGTTGCAGAAGGGTATGTGCAAGATCATGAGGGGCCAAAAAGTGGCGATGTGAAAAAAATTCACTTTTCACTCATCCAAAAGTGCATGAAAGTTCTTGTTGACTTTTTAGTAGGTTTGGGTGTCAGTAGACCTAGGCAAACCGACCACCAAAGCACAGGCCTAATCGGGTACCCGATAACTATGGCATAAATCCAAAACCCACGAGCCCTTTTCCTCATTTACTTGTGCAATTTTCTTCAAGTTCTTTCCATGATTTTTAGATACTCGATATATTTTAAGATACCTATTATTAGAAACAACAAATTCAACTCCAAGCATATTCGGTAAGTAGTTATTTATATAATTTTTATTAATTTATTTCATTTTCATGCTAAATGTAGCATTTTTTTTTAAATAGGGTTTTGTATTTATATTTGTAATAATATATGAAATTAGATTGAAATTTAGATTTTTTTAAATTTAATCAGGCATGGCTGACAACAATGAAGAAAATAACCCTCTTGCACCAAATAACAATCCCCAAAACAATCCCCCGCTTCAAAACCCTCCATCTTTATAAGATTTGATACAAGAAAATTTGAACACAATATGGGGTTTCCAAAACACATACCAAAATATACCTACATTAGGTCCCATGCTTGCCACACTAAATACAATTGTTGGAAACATTAACACACTCACGTAGCAACATAATGCTGCTCTTCATTGGTGTGATGATATGCATGCCCAATTTGATGATGGGCTTGACCATGATGGGATTGCGACCCTTAATATAAGTAAGGAAGATATAGCCACCCTTTTTGTCGATCCTAAAATTGGAATACCAGTTGACCCCAAAAAGCCCAAATTATCAATAAAATGGTGCACAAATGAAGTAATGCACACAAACTTTTGGGATCGCCGGTGGATGGTTTTTGATAAACCACCCCATAGCAATTTGGAGGTCCCATTTTATTTCCTTAAAACATTGTATGCTGAGTTTGTGCTTGGTCACCATGTTGATTATTGGAGTATGAGGGCCAACATGGGTGTAGGCAGAGGAGCTCCTCAGACTAGGCCATCTTCCTAGCACTGAAAGCCCACTACCTTTGTCCCCCCCATTGATGTCGTACCCCCTCCTACAATGCAGCATCCCGATATCATTGCAGAGGCTGCCTCACAGACTATTAGGGCCATTCATTTACTAAGTGATCAGTTGATCACTCAGACCAGGTTAGTGTTGCCTCCTTTGAATGCTATTGGTGCATCGATAGCTCATCGGAGTTCACATGTATGCGAGCCCCATATGTGCATTACGTGCAGGCATATGTGCCTCAAATCACTTACTGAATCTGATATATATCAGTTTCATTATATTGATGAGGGGAATATAGGAGATGTAGCTGCAGAGGCTGCAACACCTCATGGAGCATCTACATCTCATGAGAGTGCTTAGGAGGTGCAGGCAGAGCCATTAACTCCTGTTGATATGGTAAGAGTAAACATTATAAATAAATTTGTCACATGACTTATTTAATTTAAAAATAATTTATTTATTTAGATTATTTTTAATGATTGCATGCACTTATGTATATATATTTTTTCCATTTATGTTCAGTCGATGACATAGGAGGAGGTGAGACAGGTGGATGAGTCCACACTTTTGTCCATTTCAATTGGCCTTGATGACTATATGGTATATTATAAATTATGTACCCATTAGTTGTTTTTTAGATCATTTGGTGTACATGCTTAAATCTCTATCAATTAGAGCAATACAATTCATACATTTACTAATATATATTGTCATCTTATTGTGTTCTTGCAGGCTACAGCCGATGTTAGTGGGGGGCATGAGGGGGTTCCTTCATCAGGTGTCGACAAAGGAAAGGTAGTTAATTTTTTAAGATTAATTATGCATGCATATGTATGCCACTTATGTGTAGTAATAAATATTTTATATGCACTTTATTGTATAGGGTGTGGCTATCGATGATGTCTTGACACCGGTTCGACAGCGTAGGGTTACACGCATCTTGATTTGGAGTGATAGCCCGATTGTACGTAGACTTTTACATATTATTATTTGTATTTTGTAACTAGGTTTGCTATGATGAAGTACATTGATATATAATTGACAATCTTTTTACTCTCATAGGTTACTCCGACTGTGAGGGAGGGCCCATGAGAATCCTTTGTTTCTTTGTTGATCCAGCCCACTATTCCAGAGGAGGGATCACCAGATGTAAGTTTTAATTTTGCTTCAATTAATTTGTAATTTTATTATGCTATCATCCTATTTTGTAGATTTATTACTCTATGTTGCACCACTCTACTAATCTCATTATTGCAAATATATATTTATAGGTCAGAGTTGGTATTGCTGGCATGGTCCCTTCACTACCCAAGACTTATGCTAGGACACCTACTCGTGGTAGGCGATCGAGAGACCAGGTACAAATATTTGTATTCAATTATAATTTTAATTAAATTAGTGTTTGAATATATATATATATATATATATATATATATATATATATATATCTGTGTATATATATATATATATATATATATATATATATATATATATATATATATATATATATATATATATATATATATATATATATATATATATATATATATATATATATACAAATCATATAAAGTAAGCAATCTAACTTTGGTTTGAACTCATTTTTTATGCAGGATCAACCAGAGCCCAACACTTCTTTAAAGAGGCTACATTTTGATGATCCCCCTACAGCATAGGATGCAGTTTTAGTTTTGTGGTCATTTAGAGATGACACTTGACACATTTTGAGATGGCATATATGCCACATTGTACACCTTAAAACATTGATTTTGTAGACATTTTGAAATGGCATGTGCCATATTCGTATATGGACATACTTTTGATACATTTGATACATATATAGAACATGTTCATTTATATGTTATATTTGCATCATCTTTTGTATATGCATATTTATTATTCATGTTTATGGAATTGAATGGTGAAGTTATATATTGACTATGATTATCATTATGATTTAAATTATATCTTGTTGAAGTTACATTTGTTTTTCTTTACTCTGGAATACCTGTTCATGGAGCTTATTATGTTTGAGGTTTAACTTCTTGTTGGTGAATAGATTTGTCTTCCAAAGAAACACTTACAAAATGACCCTTAAATCCCAAACAAAAAGACTCAACCAACACCAACAGTTGGGTCACTTCGCTATTGAGAAGCGTAAGCACCCTCTGAATTATCTAGGTACAGCTCCCCGTGCAGGATTTACAATGAATCAACTTAACTATAAATGATAATGCTTTTAACCTAAAAGCAATAAAGGCTTACAAACATCTATTCGTAAAAATGAGATAGACATGAAGGGACTAATTTATTGAAAAGAAAAGGACAATAAACACTACAAATTTCATTTGCCTAAACAATGCATTACAGAAAGAAACTAAGAGAGAAAGATGAATGGTTCTTTCCAAATACATGAAAGGCTATAGCACAAAGTCCACAGATGATCGTGCTGATGATTAGACATAAAAAATACGTATTCAAAAGAAACCAATATCATTCAAAGATGAATATCAATCAGAAAGTGAGCATCTAAAATCAAAGTTTTAATATGCTGACATATCCTTCTTTGAACACAGCAAGACAACAAAGATTCTGTTGTTCTTGTACATTAATCATTATCTAAAAATAAAATCCCTCTTTCCCTGCATTACAATAAAATTGCTAATCTATCCCTCCCTTAACACAAAGTCTCTCGGGTCAGGCGGAATCTGGAACCCCCAAAATCTCCTCTACGAGCCTTATTTATTTTCCCCTTTTGGTTAGTTTCTTTCTTGTTATAATAACTAGTTCTTGAGGACATGTCTATCCACATCTTCTTTCTTGAATACATTAAAGTCTTCCTTTGTGGGTGCCTTAGTAATATTTTGTTATGAAAGTCCATGTTACTTGGCACTCTACATCTTTCAAAATGGATCTATTCTTATAGAATAGTGCCATCTGGATCTTATTGCAACACAAGTGTTAATGCCTCTATGTTTTGATTGGACGCTTGGTGCTATAACTAGAGCATGTCATTTATGGCTCTACACACACATATCACTTCATGCAAGTGACACCAAGAAACATTTTGTCGAAGCCATCATACATATATATTTTGGGATTCAATTGCGAGCACGTCCTCCTCAATTTTCCCACCCTGTAAACCTGAAGCCAACATCTCTAAATCATGACTGATGTCAACACAAAGAACTACATTATCATGCATCATGAAGGCATCATTAGCTTGGTATTGAAAATAGCTCTTAAGTTTCTCACTGATATAGTCCCAGACCTCTATGAATCCAACAACCGAGCATGAAACAAGGTTCTTTCCATCAGGGAAGATGTCAGGTCCTCCTTGACATTCGGTATTGGGGCATTCTTAAGAAATGATAATGTCTTAATATTGAAATTGCGTTATAGATTATCATGTTCTCGAATGCAATTACTGTCGATGTGCAAAACCAATTCTCATTGTCATCGACCAGTCTAACCTGACGAAGCTTTGGAAACTTCATTTTTGGATACCTTTTACTAGTTCTACTTCTCCTATATGTAATTCCATATTATGTGCTTTTCTTGTGGGCATTTTGTCGAACAGTTTACATATACAACCCCCTAATGCAGAGGTTACATAAAGAAAGTGGAGTGCCCTTCTACTACCTCCCACAACTCACCAACCAACCAAAAAGGCTTAAGGGTAATCCCAAACTCTTTTGATTGTATAACACAACCAAACAAATGTATTTATATCCCAATAAACTCCCTTTGCAAAGTTACATACTCAATCAAACTTCAATGCCTTTTTGGCTTTAGGGACACTAGGCCTAAAACTAACTTATTGATAGAACTCTTCACCAGTGGACTTCCTGACCACTCCCAAGAATTTATATGGTCCTCATATGACCTAAGGCCTCTAAAATAACACTTGTTTTATTGCCACCAAAACCATACCATGGTAAACTAGACCTGCACGCCAATTTCCTTGTAGCCTTCTCAACAGAGGTTTTCTACTCTAACTTTTTCACAACTAAGTATCTTGATACAATCAGGACATTTTTAGACACCCATTTGGAAGTTATTTAATATCCCAAACCCTTTCTTCTAACTCCACTCCAGCACCACCTAACACCCACCTTGGACACAAACCTAATTAGCCTAATTAAGCTTGGTTTACAAAGAAAGTATGAGGTATAGGGTTCATGGAACTGGTATAGTGCTTCAGATATTCTTCTCCAACTGCAAATGACTCAAAACCACCTTTACTTCACTCACTTATCTATTCTATGCACTTCTTTACAACTTTCTTCTACTTTCTAGACTGAATCCTCTCAAAAATTCAGACTAGGGCCTGATGCATGAAGGCCTTGCCCTTGGAGCCAGTACATGACCCTTTAGAATCCATTGATACATAGACCTAACTTGCATTTTCCAAATTCTTAGGTTAAACCCATAGCTAGAATGCAAGTTAGGCCTCCATTAGTGTTTAGGGCCCTAAAAAAGCTTGCTTCTTGGACTGTTTTGAAAAGAATTGAAATAACTTTAACAAATGAAACTAAAACTTCTTCAAATAAATGAAAATGTTCACTAACATGCAATGAAATATTCCCACATTCAAATCATGACCCTGTAAGTCCATACACACCCGTACAACTCTGATAAATGGCTCAAAAATGGTTTGTATTCCTCCTTTATGGCATCAGTTTACAAAAATCAACTTCTTATCATTATGGTTCGAAGTGATGAGCATATATAACCTTAAAAATGAAGGCATATTGATTGGAGAACCCATTTGACTCTTTGGTTTCCAATTCCAATCTCTCGAGAAATTTTAGAAAGTTGCAACAACAACTTTTATTGCTTTTTTACAATTTTGCAAAATATGCCATTTTATGAACTCGATAGATTTTATGATTTCTTTTTGAGATCAAAACCTATCAACATAAAGTCTTGAAGCCCACAACCTTATGGTTCTATGTAACCTCTTTCCTTCCCTATTATTCATAATGTTCTCCTCAATTTCAATTAACCATTTAGGTGTTCTTGAAAGCCCCAAATTTGAAGATTGATTATCTTTATTGCAAGGGACTTCATTTCGCATATAATTTGGAGATGCATAACATTTATGTGGTTCTTGTGCAAAATTTTCATTCCCAAAGTCTACATTTTCAATCTCCATTTGTGCATTTTCAAATTGAACATCCTCTTCACTTACAACTACATTTACGGGGTCACCTTGATTAATGTTTAACATACCTTCTCTCCTTCTTCGATGATTTTCCTTATCTTTTTCCCTATATGCTTGAACTTCATCATTTGTCAACTTCCTCTTGCGTTTAGCCTTTCGATGACTGTTGCTTCCCATGGTGAGACCACAAGTCGACAAAAATCAAACAATGGGCCCCAAATCACTTTTTTTTTTTGCAACACGTGAAAAAAGTATCAAATGCAATGATTGTCTGGTCTATGGGGACAGAAAATATTTTGGTCAAATATTACTTGGCAAAAATTAGGTATCCAATTTCATATCGGGTACCCGATATTCTCAGGCTGATGAAAAAAGGGCGAGAGCAAATGAAAAAAATTTAACTTTTACATATATTGATGTATATAATAGATATAAATAAAAGATGCATATGATATATATAATGTATATTATATATATACTAATGTATTATAATATACTAATGTATTATATGTACTAATGTATTAAAATATACTAATATATTATATATACTAACATGTATATAATATATATATATATATATATATATATATATATATATATATATATATATATATATATATATATATATATATATACACTAATGTATACTAATGTATACTAATATATTATATATAATATTACAAATTTTGGAGAATCTATTACAGAAATATGGAAATTATAATCTTCCTCCTAGAGCATACATTAATGAAGTTCTTTGTGCCTTAGCAGAGGAAGCCAACTGGATTGTTGAAGCTTACAGTACTACATACAGAAATGTGGTATGTATTTTTTTGCCTAAATTTTTTTCTCATTTCTTTTAGGTCTTTAAAGGTGGTCATCTAAATCTTTGTATTAAATGTGCCTTTTATAGGCATTGTAAACTGTAGCTACGCAGAAATGGAGGTTTTGAAGAATAGTTCACTACAGGTAGAGAGAAAGACTTCCTAGGGGTCATGAGGACTCCCTAGGGGTCCTAACCCATGATAAGGTATATAGGACCCCTAGGGAGTCCCCGTGACCCCTTTTGACACATTGGAATGCTTTAGTGTGTCTTAAGGGGTCTTAGAACCCCTTTAAGACTCAATTAAGCATTCCAATGTGTCAAAAGGGGTCACAGGGATTCCCTAGGGGTCCTAGTATGCCTCATCACGCGTTAGGACCCCTAGGGAGTCCCCGTGACCCCTTTTGACACATTGGAATGCTCAATTGTGTCTCAAGGTGCCTTAGGACCCCTTCAGAAACACTTGAGCATTCCAATGTGTCAAAAGGGGGCACAGAGACTCCCTAGGCGTCCTAGTATTGCTTATCAAGCGTTAGGACCCCTAGGGAGTCCCCGTGACCCCTTTTGACACATTGAAATGCTCAATTGTGTCTCAAGGTGCCTTAGGACCCCTTCAGACACACTTGAGCATTCCAATGTGTCAAAAGGGGTCACGAGGACTCCCTAGGGGTCCTCGTACTCCTTATCATGCGTTAGGACCCCTAGGTAGTCCACGTGATCCCTTTTGACACCTTGGAATGCTCAGGTGTGTCTCATGGGGTGCTAAGACCCCTTGAGACACACTTGAGCATTCCAATGTATCAAAAGGGGTCACAAGGACTCCCTAGGGGTCCTAGTATGCCTTATCACATGTTGGGACCCCTAGGGAGTCCCCGTGACCCCTTTTGACACATTGGAATAGTCAAGTGCATCTTAAGGGGTCTTAGGACCCCTTAAAAAACACTTGAGCCTTCCAATGTGTCAAAAGGGGTCACAGGGGCTCCCTAGGGGTCCTAGTACACCTTAACAAGCATCAGACCCCTAGGGGGTCCCTGTGACCCCTTTTGTCACATTGGAATGCTCAAGTGTGTCTTAAGGGGTCTGTGTTAGGACTGTGAGGGAGTCCCCGTGACCCTTTTTGACACATTGGAACCCTCAAATGTGTCTTAATGGGTCTTAGTACCCCTTAAGACATACTTGAGCATTCCAATGTGTCAAAAGGGGTCACAGGGACTCCCTAGGGGTCCTAGCATGCCTTATCACGTGTTAGGACCCCTAGGGAGTCCCTGTGACCGCTTTTGACACATTGGAATGCTCAAGTGTATTTCAAGGGGTCTTAGGACCCCTTAAGACACACTTGAACATTCCAATGTCTGAAAAGGGGTAATGGGGATTCCCTAGGAGTCCTAGTATGCCTTATCACATGTTAGGACCCCTAGGGAGTCCCCGTGACCCCTTTCGACACATTGGAATGCTCAAGTGTGTCTCAAGGGGTCTTAGTATGCCTTATCACGTGTTAGGACCCCTAGGGAGTCCCCGTGACCCCTTTTGAAACATTGGAATGCTCAAGTGCGTCTCAAGGGGTCCTAAGACCCCTTGAGACGCACTTGAGCATTCCAATGTTTCAAAAGGGGTCACGGGGACTCCCTAGGGGTCCTAACACGTGATAAGGTGTACTAGGACACCTAGGGAGTCCCCATGACCCCTTTTGACACACTTGAGCATGCCAATGTGTCAAAAGGGGTCACGGGGACTCCCTAGGTGTCCTAGTACACCTTATCATGCTTTAGGACCCCTAGGGAGTCCCCGTGACCCCTTTTGACACATTGGAAAGCTCAATTGTGTCTCAAGGTGTCTTAGGACCTCTTAAGACACACTTGAGCATTCTAATGTGTCAAAATGGGTCATGGGGTCTCCCTAGGGGTCCTAGTATGCCTTATCATGTGTTAGGACCCCTAAGGAGTCCCCGTGACCCCTTTTGACACATTAGAATGCTTAGGTGTGTCTCAAGGGGTGCTAAGACCCCTTGAGACACACATGAGCATTCCAATGTGTCGAAAGGGGTCACGGGGACTCCCTAGGGGTCCTAATGGGTGATAAGGTGTACTAGGACCCCTAGGGAGTCCTTGTGACCTCTTTTGACACATTGAAATGCTCAAGTGTGTCTCAATGGGTCTTACAACCCCTTAAGACAAACTTAAGCATTACAATGTGTCAAAATGGGTCACACTTGAGCATTCCAATATGTCAAAAGGGGTCACGGGGACCCCCTAGAGGTCCTAGTATGCCTTATCACGCGTTAGGACCCCTAGGGAGTACCTGTGACCCCTTTTGACACATTGGAATGCTCAAGTGTGTCTTAAGGGGTCTTAGGACCCCTTAAGACACACTTGAGCATTCCAATGTGTCAAAAGGGGTCACAAGGGCTCCCTAGGGGTCCTAGTATGGCTTATCACACGTTAGGACCCCTAGGAAGTCCCCGTGACCAATTTTGACACGTTGGAACACTCAAGTGTGTCTCAAGGGGTCTTAGGACACCTAAACACACACTTGAGCATTCAAATGTGTCAAAAGGGGTCATGGGGACTCCCTAGGGGTCCTAGTACACCTTATCATGTGTTAGGACCCCTAAGGAGTCCGTGTGACCCCTTTTGACACATTGTAATGCTCAAGTGTCTCAAGGGGTCTTAGGACCCCTTAAGACACACTTGAGCATTCCAATGTGTGAAAAGGGGTCATGGGGACTCTGTAGGTGTCCTAGTACACCTTATCACATGTTAGGACCCCTAGGGAGTCCACGTGACCCCTTTTAACACATTGGAACACTCAAGTGTGTCTTAAGGGGTCTTAGGACCCCTCAAGACACACTTGAGCATTCCAATGTGTCAAAAGGGATCACGGGGACTCCCTAGGGGTCCTAGTATGCCTTATCACGTGTTAGGACCCCTATGGAGTCCCCGTGATCCCTTTTGACACATCTTAAGGGGTCCTAAGACCCCTTAAGATAAACTTGATCATTCCAATGTGTCAGAAGGGGTCATGGGGACTCCCTAGGGGTCCTAGTATGCCTTATCATGTGTTAGGACCCCTAGGGAGTCCCTGTGACCCCTTTTGACACATTGGAATGGTCAAGTGTGTCTTAAGGGGTTTTAGGACCCCGTAGGACCCCTTAAGACACACATGAGCGTTCTAGTTTATCAATAGGGGTCATGGGGACTCCCTAGGGGTCCTAGTATGCCTTATCACACGTTAGAACCCCTAGGGAGTTCTCGTGACCCCTTTTGACACATTGGAATGCTCAAGTGTGTCTTAAGGGGTCCTAAGATCCCTTAAGACACACTTAAGCATTCCAATGTGTCAAAAGGGGTCTAGGGGACTCCCTAAGGGTCCTAGTACACCTTATCACGCGTTAGGACCCCTATGGAGTCCTCGTGAAAGCTTTTGACACATTGGAACACTCAAGTGTGTCTTAAGGGGTCCTAAGACCGCTTAAGACACACTTGAGCATTCCAATATGTCAAAAGTGGTCTAGGGGACTCCCTAGGGGTCCTAGTATGCCTTATCATGCGTTAGGACCCCTAGGGTGTCCCATGAGCCCTTTTGACACATTGGAAGGTTGAAGTGTGTCTTAAGGGGTCCTACGACCTGTTAAGATAGACTTGAGCATTACAATGTGTCAAAAGGGGTCATGGGGACTCCCTAGGGGTCCTAACGCATGATAAGGCATACTAGGACCCCTAGGGAGTCCCAATGACCCCTTTTGAGACATTGGAATGCTCAAGTGTGTCTTAAGGGGTCTTAGGACCCCTTAAGACATACTTGAGCATTCCAATGTGTCAAAAGGGGTCACGGGGACTTCCTAGAGGTCCTAACGCAAGATAAGGTGTACCATGACCCCTAGGGAGTCCCCATGACCTAGATGAGATGTTAGTGAATGACTTCTTGCTAATACTACTCTTCCACTAGATCCAAATTTCAACCCTTTTGTGGATCTAGAGGCTCAATCGTGAGGCCACAGAATTGGTCGAGAGAAAAATGTGATTGTATATCAACTAATTACAAAATGTTCAGTTGAGGAGAAAATATTGCAATGATCAAGAAGAAAATTGGCTATGGATAATCTAGTTATGAATTCTGTTAAGAATGAAACTATTAAGGAATTGCATGAATCAAAAACCATGAAAATAACCTTCTACAACAAAGAACATTCAAGCTATAGAATTTATTAACTCTTAATTTAAACGTCTTATCAGCATTCATGGAAAAGATTTCATTAGCATCCATGGAAGAAATTTCATTAAAACTTCAGACAAATTCATCTAAAAAAATTCATTAACTTTAGGCGAGATCATTTAAGATGAACAAAAACAAAATCGTATTACTCAAAAATGGTAGAGAAAGAAAATGAGATAAACCAAATTTATCAAATTCTTGCAATCCACAATTTCTCTCCGATCGCAAAATGACAATCCATGGATCCAAAATTATGGTAAAAATTAAATTCTTCGAGTAAGTTGTTCAGAAAAACGTAGAATACTGTAACGTATGATGATTTATAGAGAATTTATGATGGACTATGCTGTGCAAAAGCCCGCAATCCCTGCCATATCTTAGAGTACTGATGTGAAGCAATGGTGAAAGTTTGAGATAGAGGCAGCGTCGGCATTGAAGCGGCAATACATTCTTCATAATATCGGGGCAGCGCCATTGAAATGGCAAGGCTTTCCTCATAATGTCACATTGCCGCTGATCTCTTCTTTAAATTTATTACTGTGGTTAGTTCTATGGCACCTGCATAATTTCCAGTAAAACTGCTCATTTTACCAAACCCTTCCCCTCTCTCCATAATCTTCGGCCAGTTCAAAGATCCATCTGGTTGTTCTTGTTTAACCTCCCAATGATTATGTTGAGCTACCGGATTATCAACAGCTATGGTACAATTGTCTGGTGACCAGAATCTATTTCGAGAACCTTTGCAATTTAGCATTCCAGTTGAAAAAGTAGGGAAAGATACCATTTCACAGACATAGGGGGTGGAAACAGAGTGATTCTCTTGCTCTCTGCTTCTATAATCTCCCTCCAGTGAACTATTCTTCAAAGCCTCCATTTTTGTGTAGCTAGGGTTTTCAATGCCTGTAAAAGGCACAACTATGCCCCTGTAGGGACTCATTCTCGTGCTCAGAATCATATTAAATAATATTTAAAATGTAAAATGTATATTATATAATATTTAATACATAATATTATATATAATATATAATCTAATATATAGTTTTTGATATTAATATAAAATTAAATAATATTAAATGTAACATGTATATTATATAATATTTAATATATAATCTAATATATAGCTTTTAATATTAATATATATTAAATAATATTTAATGTAAAATATATATTATATAACATTTAATATATAATTGATATTATATAATATTTAATATATCTAATATATATCTAATATATAACTAATATATAGTTTATGAAGGATGGAGAAATGGGAGGGAGAAAGTGGAGGCAAAGTTAAAATTCAAAATTCTGCCATCATATTCGAGTACCCGTTTAGGCTCGGTATTGCCTTGTGCACCAAACCTACATGGTCAACTATTGGAATGTCTCAAATACGTGTTTTTCACCTATTTCTCTAAGTTCTAGACTTTGACAATGTAGCTGATGACTTTTTTTTAACCCGAATTTGATAAAATGAAAAGGGTATCTTAAGGAGATTATCAGCTTTCTATCGATATAATTGCTGTCAAATTTTGAATTCGGTAAGTAATTATTAGTTATTTTCTAATTGAGCTACCTCTAAAGTGCTGATTTATATACTGATTGAAAAATGACTATAACTTTCAAACGATATAACATTTTTGAAATCTGAAAAATGCGTCACAGTCTATGCTTCACCTACTATAAGAAATTTTTTTTTTAATTTTTAATTTTGTAAAGTTTTGAATGAGTTAAGGTGGTCAGACATGGGAGTTTTTTTATTCTGAAAATGTTGTAGCAGAAAATTCATAATTAATTATTTTTTTGGAATAAAATTACAAAAAAATATGCGTCACATCTGGAAATGAGTCTACTACATATATATAAAATATTATAATAAAATATTATCATTTGAATATGATTAAGTTGGTCAGACATACACCTACTTATTTTTTTCCTGAAATTTTTGTACTGCTGCATTGAAATCTATACTTTTCACCAATCATACTAAATTTTTCTCAAAAAAGGCCAAGTAGTTTAGAAACTACATTCAATTTTATACAGATTCTATTTTTTACAACTTTTTGATATTAGGTTCATAGCTAGGTAAAATTTTCACGTCAAGTTGACTAACCCTGATTTGCTGATTTTTCATTGCCACTTAAGGGCATAGTTTGGCCCCTCGTGATCTTGCACATACCCAGAAGTTAACCAGACTTTGTACAGATCCATGATTGGAAAATTGTAGTATGCTATACATAGTAGACCTGATATTGCACTAGCTATTGGGATTGTGGCAAGATTCTCTGCCAATCCTAAGGAAACACACATGATCGGTGAAAAGAATCATGAGATACTTGAAAGGAACTGCTGACTATGGGTTATACTACAAGAAGGATGACAAATTTGAACTTAGAGTATATACTGATGTTGATTGGGTAGGAAATGTAGATGACAGAAAGAGCACTAGTGGTGGAGCTTTCTTTCTTAGACAAAGATTAGTCTCTTGGACAAGCAAGCCGAGTATGTTGCTGTTGTAGTAAATTGTTCAAATTTGATGTGGATAAAATAGTTGTTGATAGGCATGAAAGAAGAAATCACTGAACCTATTGTTATTTTATGTGACAACACAAGTGCTATCTATATTTCTAAGAATCCAGTGATGCACACTAAGACCAAGCACATAGCAATCAAGTATCACTACTTAAGAGAATTGGTACAAGACAAGGAAGTCCGAATGGAATATGTGAATACAAAAGAACAATTGGCAGACATATTCACTAAAGCTTTACCTAAAGAAGCCCATGAGTACCTGAAAAGTCAATTAGGGGTCCTTCCCGTAACTGAGGCTACCTTGCCAAGCTAGGAGCACTGCATCAAATATGCTACAACAGAACATTTGACACATTGATGCAGAAGATTGTCACACTTTAGGACTGTCCTAGAGTTGTGAAGAAGAAACAAAGATAATAAATCAGTCATGAGCAAGATGACAGAGGGAGAAACATTATGCTGAACAGATATATCTACATCTGTTGGATGTATGTCTGAGTTGTTGCTTTGGCATTTTTGTCAAAGAGGGAGATTGAACTGAAATGATACTATAACACATGACACTAAAAGAAAGGGAGATTGAACTGAAAGGGAGATCCAGATACTTCTGGTGGTCACAGAAGTGAGATTTACTGATTCTGAATTAGAATGAAGCCAAGGATATTATAAATTTTCTCTGATGGACAGTTATAAGTTTTTGGATTGGTTGGTAATCCATGTGTTATTTAGGTGATATCATATGGTGTTGCCATCAATGCCAAAGAGGGAGATTGTTGGAAATTACAATTGAAACAATTGTTGTATTGTCATTGATGTCAAACCTGAACTGGTAAGACTGTTTCTACTTAGGAAAGTACTATATATATTGTGAAAAGGGAAAGAAAGGATGGTAACAATAGCACCTAAGGAAAGGTTGAGTTATCTTGATACTGCAAAGTGTACTTGATTATGTTGCACTATGATGAGACAATGTATTGTTTATCTTAGTAAGTTTGAAGACTAAACTGATAGGCTTAACCGAGAAAAAATGAAGAAATTATGTTTAAGCTGAGTTATGATATAGTCGACTGAGTTAGTGGATGCCGAGCAAAAATTTAGTCTCGACCATGTATCAGTAAATTGCCGAGGAGGAAAATATATGCCGAGGAAATAGTTTTAGTAGTGGTTGAGCGTTTTACATGGTGACCAAGTGGATGATCACAGTATTGACCGAGCATCAACAAATTTTGTATTTGAAGAGAATTCTTTTTGGGGACGACATTGTTTGAATTCTTGGATTATGTAAAAGGTGTTGACTTTATTTATTGATTGTATGGAAGCATTTAATGCTTTGTAAAATGTTTTATTGTAAATCTTTATGAGATTTAAGATGATTCTAGAAGAGAAAACAAAGAACATGAAGCGAGTAGATTCAATGAATCTGACCTAACCCTAAGATCTACGAAGGAGATTAAGCGATAAAAGATAATTTAACCTAACATAGGAAAGTATTAAGGGAACTAAAGCATTAGGTATGTGTATGCATTGGTGAAGGAGATGCTGGAAGAACAGTAAAGTTTTATTGACTGTATAAGCAAAAAAGCTAAAGGAAAAGGTGTGGTGATTGCTTGAAGGAAAGTTTCGAGTAGATCAGAAGTGGAGATGGCAAAGTTTCAAAGTCAGTAAACTAGCATTTCTGTACTGAATTGGATCTGATATTTGCAAAGTGAGTTGTATATTTTCAGATCAATACTACTACTACTTTCTAACCATTGTAACAGTCAAAATCCTTTTAACAGAGGTTGACCTAATAGTCATATGTTAAATCCTTTGAACAAGGTTGCATTCTAATGGAGTGTATGTAAGTCCTTTGACCAGGCTCACTTTTAACAGGGTGATTGAAATTCTTTAACCGGGTCACACTTGACAGTGTGTATTGTAACCTTTGACAGGGTTGGCTTTTAACCGAGCTCACTTCAGAAGAGTGAAAATAATAGTAGCATGTTACAAAGTAGTTTTTCCCATATTGGGTTTCCACTATAAATCCCGGTGTCAAAACTTGTGTGAATGTTTTGGTTTGAACATTTTTATGTTTTACAAGTTAGATACAGCTCGATAGTGGATTGCTGAGTTATATGTTTCTATTATTGAATCTGTGATGACCGAGGTTGATTTTGTTGCTTGATCTGATTTAAAGAAAAGTTTTTTGAAGTTATTTTTATACATCAGGACCTAAGAACAACTGATTCAGCCCCCCCTCTCTATTGTTCTAAATCATATTAACAAAAGCATCCCTCCAATTTATTTTTTTCTTGGGGGCTCCGTCCCCAAACCTCCGCTTGAGGCCTGGCCTTGAACCTCAGTGAGGGTGGGGGGAAAAGTGTACAATACTTCCTTGATTAATCACCACAATATAACAATTGGCTCAAGATGTTGGAAATAAATTGGATTCAATAGTGTCTTTTGAGGAGTTGAAAATAATACTATAGTTATGTAGAATGAATGTGGAAGCTAGGGATAAAGATAAAAAAATGAGGGTTTTCAGCATTTAAACAAAATTATAGAAAATATGTATGTACGAAAAAGCAATAGATTTGCAAGTGAAAGGTAGAGAGGAACTTATTTCCAAAATCTAGGCTAAGATCTAATGGACAACATCAATTGGCTAGGAAAACCTTGGCATGGGAGTTCCAAATGTAGACAAAAATAGAAGATTTTGGATTAGGAGATACTCAAAAGGTTTCTCAAAAGTTTTGTCAAAATTTTTAGGACAAGATTGGTCAAGGTAGTTTCAAATTTGTGAAAGGTGAATCTGGAGGTCTCTGTCTCCTTTATCTAAATCCAAAATTATTCCTTTTTATCCTTTCACCTACACATAGAAAGAAGGGAAATTGTTGGGTTGATGGGGGTTTGAATAGGTCAACCCTCAGTTTTGGAATTAACCTAGAAATTGAAATAATTGAAAAAGAAATAAAAGTTACTACAATGTAGTAGATAAGAGATCTAAAAATTGAATTGATTATACCTTCACAAGTATTCTTTATGTTGAAATCTTTATGAAGATATTGATGTTGACTTGTAGGGTTGAATTTATGAATAATTGACCATGGATGCCCTCATGATTGATTTTGGTTTGAACTTTACTTCTTGTCTTCAATGTCTTACTCAATAAGATGTTCTTGAAAATGAATTCAATGTTTAGGTTATGAAATGTGGAGGGGGGTATGCTAAGCTTGCTTTTATACCTCTCCCTACCAATCATGTTTCTAATCTTAAAGTCAATAGATAGAAAAGGATTTTTTTTGCTCCTGCAAGCTAACCATTGAGCAATTTAAATTTGGGCCCCATTTATCGGGGTAAGGTGTCTCTAGGGGACCCTATCCCAGGTTAAGGTCATCCCAGCAACCCTATCCTAGGACAAGGTTGCCCTAGGTAACCTTGACATTCTAACAAAATCGAGGTCAAGGACCGGAGGTCCATAATGCATAGGAGAAGCCAAAGTTTGAACTAGTGCAAGCAAAATCAAGTATATAATAAGTCATGGGAACCTAGAAATGCTAAAGTGACACCTTGGGACATCAAATTATATGCAAATACAATTTACAACACTACAGGTGTTAAAGTTCTTTATCTTTTGACACAAAAATATTGAGCCAGGACATGAAAGTGTTAATATCATATAGGGGAAGGAGTGTATGGAAATGCATATAAGGATGTGTGTAATAAATAATTAAAAATAGGAGTACACACACACACACACATATATATATATATATATCTATATATATATATGTATATATGTATGTATATATGTATATATGTATGTATGTATGTATGTATATATGTATGTATGTATATATATATGTATATATATATATATATATATATATATATATATATATATATATATATATATATATATATATATATATATATATATATATATATATATATATATATATATATATCACCTAACAAACAAAAAGACACTTGTCCATAAGTAATTTTATTAAGTTGTTCCATAAAAAATAAATACTATTTTAGATATTCAATTTTAATCAACAATATAATTACTTTAATTGAAAAAATGATAAAGTACTAAAAGTGCTTCCAAATTTCATTATTAGCGGCAACATTCTACATCACATGACTCATTTATGACATGATAAAGAATTGATAAATAAATGGCAAATTGAATGTTAAAGTATAGAAAAAAGAAAAGCAAATTCTTATTATTTTAAAATCATTAAAGAACATTATTTTACATTCTATTCAATTCAATTCTAAGCTTTCTAAAATATACTTCCACTCCGAACATCATAATTATAAAAAAGTCACAGCCTAAAAAGAAATGCCAAATGGAAGGTCACCCTCAGAAAACTCTGTGGAGGAGAGCCAGTGATGATATCCGTACTGAGGCGTAACAGTGTATAGTTTTACTTCTTTCATTTTCACAGTAACCAACTTCCCCAAAATTTTAAATAGTATTGAAAAACACCCATTTAATATTCTGTCAACAAAACCTATTAATATTCTGTGATTAGTTCACACAGCAAGTTGAGCAATCAGAAGAAAATAAATCTTGCTTAGCAAGCTTAAATATATTTTTTCCTGTATAAAATCATTCCCATCACCTCATTTCAAGGCAGGAAAGAATGAGGGAATATATGCTACGCTGTAGCCATGTGGTTTTCTCTTTGTTTTCTCTCTGTACTTGAATATACTTAGCTTTCACATCCCAATGATATATCTTTTCCCCTGGTCAAATCAATTGTTCCAAAAGATTTTATAATTGATTTTTGATTGATATTCTAAAAGACTAGTAGCCACGGAATAAGAAGTTTTTTCTTTTCTTATGAAATGATTTGGCTTAAAACAGAAATCTATGTATATTCTAGTGGGGCTAGGAGCCAAAGCAGATTTGCTTTTAAGATCACAGAATCCCAAATAATTTTTTTGGGCATTGAGTAGAGGACTGAATAAGTGCGTTTCTTTGTTCCAGCTAGCAACTTGGACTAGAGGCCCAGGAAATGGACAAAGGAAGAACAAAGGATAAAACAAAACAACAAATGTGACAGGAATGCTCAGAATTCCTTGTTTCACAAAAAAAGAAATAGACTTCTGATTTTTAGGGTTTCTAAATTCACCCAAGTCACAAGATGATTGGATTGAACTGGAGAAATGATTTTTTTAGGGTTTCTAAATTCATCCAAGTCACAAGATGATTGGATTGAACTGGAGAAATGATTTTTTTAGGGTTTCTAAATTCACCCAAGTCACAAGATGATTGGATTGAATTGGAGAAATGATTTTTTTAGGGTTTGTAACTTCGCCCAAGCCATAGGATGATTGGATTGATTTAGTGGAATGATTTGCACTCGTCCCAAAAGCTATACTATTTTACTATCATTAGAGTCCAACAACTGGATCATCAGAGGTTGCCTTTTGCATGTAATTATTGTTTGGAAAGTTGGTTGAAAAGTTTTCAATCATGCCCAACTCCAACTACCAAGATAGCCAAAATATATTGAATAAATTTTTGGAGAAAAAAATAAACATCCCATGTATGTAGACAAGATGTTTAGTTTAGAAGGTGGATTACTTAAACATCCCACTTGGGTTTTGAAAAGAAAGATGGTGAAAGCTGGCGTGGAAAAAAATCCATGCCAGGACAAGATTTAGGTTAAAAAAGAAGAAAACCATACAATCATTCTGAACTAATTGTCTATTAACTATAGCACATCCACGTCAAAGCAGATTGGATTGTAGCAGAAAATCCATTATATTATTGAGGAGCATGAAAGTAAGAAATGACCCATGATTCAACACCGGTGAAGCCTAAAACCAGTTAAATTATTCTCCATAAATAGTTTGCATGTGCTTACGTATATTTCTCGCCAAAAACAGATATTTTTAAATCATATTGCAGGGCTTATAATATATTTTTGCTTTCAAATCTCTTTACATTCCGTATGAACAAGGGGACAGTGATTATACTTAATTACTAATTTAAGAGTTTCTTATCTATATAATTGGAAAAGAGTCTGGCTCCTGAGATGGCAAAAATTCTATTTGGAATAAAACAAGTAATATTATAAGATTTAATGCTCGTATGGTTTAAAACAAGTCATATTGTATGATTTAATGTTCATATTGATTCTCTTTGATCTCATCTATTTATCCTGCACGGGGCAGAAGATTCTCAGCTCATGTACTTGCTTTCGAATGGAAAAAAATATCATAAGATCTATAATTTTGTGGTCGCCATGTTGTTATGTTGGTCTTGAAAGGGAATAAATCCTTCTTAATAGCTATGGAATTTTTGGGGGGTTTAGTTTGAATGGACTCTTGTGAGTTGGGGAGTTGTATATTGGAGTATTTTTCAAAATTTTAATTGAATAATGTTGGAGCTATAAATAAAAAGAATAAAAAACTATGAAGATTGTCATAAATAAAAGTATTAATATAGATTACTAAATATGTCAATCTTTGTCATTGTTATAAATAAATTTTATTAAAAGCATTTTTAATTAAATATTTGTGTATTCATCTATATTAAATATAAATATAAAATTATTTAGAAGGAAAGTATACATAGGAGTTATAATTTTAGAATACAAGAGTCATAAAGTCTTCATACATTACAAATCAAAAATATTTTGAACATCTTTACTACTTGTCATACATATGGACTTTATTAATTGACTAATAAATTATATTATCTTTTCACAGAGTATAATTATTTTCTAGGTTCATTATTCCTTAATCAAGTATTTCTTTAAAAATAATAATTTTATTAATATAGAATTATTTAATATTTTTGTGTGATATTCAAACTAGTTAGAATGTTGTTTGTGGAAGTTTATTTATAAATAATAGTCACTATATGCAATCTAAAAATAATATTTTTGTTGAGATTGTGAGTCCATCAACTTTCCAAATGATGATTTTGATGCAAGAGCATCTAAGGTTCTTGGCAATCTTGTATCACAAAAAACAAGTTAGAGTTATTAGTTGTGCTTAGTAGCTTCTTTTGGGCTCTCTGTCATGTTTTCCTATTTCCACCGACAGGGCTTGATCACTACTCGGTTCCTTCATTTACAAGTTGTCTCGGTTGGTTCACCGAGTTAATTTCTTATTTCACGGTAACCTTGTTCACCGAGTGGTTTAGTTTGGATTTTTGTTGAGGCCGACTTGTGCATTTAATTTTGGTCGCAAAGTTAATAGTTACATCGATCATTGGGAAGCGTGTGGACCTAGATCTAGTCATTTCCTTCTCCAATGATGGATCTGAAGGCCGACTTGTTTCGGTAGCCTCTTGTATAAATAAAGTAGTATGTTCTAATTGTAGGTGGTAGTTTTTAGAGCAGTTTTAAAAGATAGAGCATAGGTTTTGAAATTTGAATCCTCACATGTTGGAGGACTGTTGTAATTGAATTATGATGGTATTTGGTCATAACCAGGAAGGCCTTACAACCTGACATGTATGAAGTTATTGATGCATAATATATGAAGTCTTTGTATTCTCTCTCTCCCTATTTGGTGTTTACTTCTATGTATTGTTTCTGCAAGGAGGTTGGTGATTTTGGTGTGCCTATGGCCCCTCTTCCTGCCCTATCTTGCGTTAGGTGGTATCAGAGCGGGGTTAGATCTAGATCCAAATTTGTGCATTTAGGTCGAGGGTTCCTTCTTGTAAACCCTAGTTAATATTTATTGTGGAGTGGTAGATTGGGATCTGACCTGCAACTTTAGATGGTTTCAAGATGGTTCATGGGAGGTGAGATGCAGATCTAGGATTGGAAGACATGATAAGACAAATTGCTGCTAGGTTAGAAGTTGTTGAGATAGTCCAGTGCCGAGGAAGACATCTTGAGGATGTTAGTGATGAAGAAGTTGAAGATGAACAAGGTGAAGCAAAACCTGCACCTGTGATGGATCAAGGTGAAGAAAGACTTTTGAAGGCATTGACAAACTTGAAGTCTACACCACATTTCAATCCTCTTGAATACAATGGAAGACTGGATTTAGATGAGTTGATGAATTGGATAATTGAGATGGAAAATTATTTTGAATATCAAAATGTTCCTGAAGAAAAGAAGGTGAAAATTGCAAGCACAAAGATGAAAAGTCATGCATCCTTATGGTGGGAGCATCTATAATTAGATAGGAAAACGGAAGGCAAAGACAAAATCAAGGTATGGAATAAGATGGTGAATAAATTGAAAGGAAAGTTCTTACCTTGAGATTATTAGATTAACCTAGTTAGGAGAATGAAAAGTTTGAGGCAGAAAGATAGCTCGGTAAAAGACTATACCGAGGAATTCTATAGACTAGACATTATATCTGGATGTGTTAAAAGATGAAGTGGAAAGAATTACTAGATACCTAAATGAATTAAGAGTTTCTATTCAAGAGGAAATCAGTTTGGTCAAGTTGGAAAGTATTGAAGAAGCTTATAAGTTTCCCCAGAAAGCTAAGGAGAAATTGAACAAAAGACATGAGAAAATACAAAGAGGAAGAGGTGGTAGATTCCCTAGAGGAAGATATAGATCTTATGGTGAAAACAATAGATCTGATCAAGACAAAACAAATTAGGATAAAGGCAAGACCAACTAGAGAGGTGGAAGTTCTTCTAGAGGTAGAGGCAATAAATATCGAGGTGGCTATAGCAGAGGTGGATTCTGAGGAACTTGTTACAATAGTGGAGAAAAAAGACACAGGTCATTTGAGTGTACACATGCAAGTAAGAAGGTTGGTAACAATAGAAATTCTTTGGTACAAGAACACTCACCGAATTCACCAGAGAAGGAAAAGAACTTGATGGTCAAAAGAGCACTATGGAATGAAAGTAATAAGGAAGATCCAATAAGGAAAAGTTTATTCAAGACCAGATGCAGATTTTTTGATAAAGTGTGGAAATTAATCATTGAGAGTGGAAGTTCAGAAAACCTGACATCAAAGGAAATGGTTGCAAATTTGTAGTTGGAAAGGTTGAAACACTCAAAGCCTTATCAAATTTCATGGATCAAGGAACATCATACACTATTAGTAAGTGAAAAATGTTATGTGAATTTGAAAATTGGAAAGTACTCATATGATAAGGTGTTATGTGACATCATGCCTATGGATTTCTATCATATTTTGTTGGGTAGACCTTGGAAATATGATAGAGATGCTATCTATGATGGAAGATTGCATAAATATACTATTTGGGCTGATGGGAGAAGACAAATCTTGTTAGCTTTGATTGAAGAATCTATTGGTAATGCTTGTACATCTGTGAAAGTTTGTTTGATGGAAGGAAGAAAGTTTGTCAAGGATTTAAAGAAGAATGACTTGTTGGCAATTTGGCTAATGTGGATGCATAGATGTTGTCATTATGGAAACATATGATCTCTATTGAGAGCGCAGAATCTGGAATGCAAGTATGGCAAGTTGAAGGAAGAAATTGTCTAAGTATGGATACAGTGATCTTGACAGAGCACCCGATGAAGATTTAGTTGGCGACGTCCACTGGAGCAATATTTTTGTTTGCGCAATTAAATAAAGCTTCTATAGAGTATGAGGATACCCCATCTCAGTGTGCATAAAGTTTGGAGTAGTACAGACGAAGTTATTCAAAGTTTACCGAAGATAGTTTTTGCAGATAGAACAGTTTTGGAGACAGTATTAGCGAAAGAGTTAAGGGATTATTTTTGCTTGTCAAAATAATGACTTAACATTATGAAGGGATGACATCCTAGATTTTTACTCTTAGATAAATATTTTGGAAGCCGACCATATAAAGTTATTAGCTCTAATAACTCATATATTAGGCATATTTGAAATGTAATGTAATAGTGTGTGATGTGTAAAAAGAAAGAAAAGGATAACTTGCGATAGTTGTATATTGTGATAGCAGCAAAGGCTATTGATGTGAAGTTGTAAGTAGTACCATACTACAGTCAGAAACATTTTGTATTACCTGTTTGGGTAGTGAGCTCAGCTGGTGATTAGGTTTTGTAATCTAACTCCGAACAGGGTTAAGGCTTCTAACAAGGCCTAAAGTCCTTTAACCAGGATAGATCTACTATATATTGTAAATTGACTCTTAACAGGGTCCAATATCCCTAACAAGATACTTTTGATTAGTGATCTTTGTGGGTACCATCCCCACCGGGGTTTTCCCTTGGCCAGGGTTTCCTCGAGAACACATCATGTGTTATGAGTTCTTTCTATTTACTGCTATGTTTGTTAATCAACTTGATAATCTTTGTATGCACTAAAGCAATCTGTTATATCCATAAGTGGGCAAAAGAAAAAGTTTGTGAAATACTGATTCAACCCCCCCTCTCAGTATTTCCTATTTCTAACAATTGGTATCAGAGCACAGTTACTCAGAGAAGGAACATTCAAGGAAAGCTTAGCAGCTTGAGTAAGATCTCTATGGATATGGATCAACTTCAGAAGAATCTTGAAGAAGCTCTTGAACAAATTGATATGCTTATTGATGAAAGAAACTCCTTAAGAAGAAAATATAAAGATGCAAAGAATGCTATTGACAAATTAAAAGGTAAGATTGAAGATCTGAAATCTGAAAAGAAATCTGATATGCTTGTTGAAGATTGTGATGAATTAGAAAAAGAAAATGAGATCCTTAAGCATGAGCTGAAGATAGTAAATTTGAAGCTTAGTATGAAAGATGGAAATTTGAGATCTGATAATGAAAAATTGAAAATTGAGAATGAAGATCTGAGATCAAGACTTGAAAAGGAAACATCCAAATCTGAAAAAGTAAAAGTGCAGTATGTGGAATGTGAGAAGTATAATAAAATTGTGAAAGGTGAATTAACTCAATCTAAACAACAACTTGAAAGGCTATATTCAAATAGTGATAAGACTGAAAAAAAAATTTCTTTTGAAGAACCATTCTTTGATAGGAATGGATTTGGATTTAGTATGTTTAGAACAAACCATGAAAGTAAGAAGCCAAATCTAAAGACATCTGAAAGTGTGGAGGAAATAAAGCTAGATGAGAACACATTGGAAGATCCACCTAAAGAAGAACCACCTAGAGAGAAATAAGAATCAAAGCAAGAAGAATCAAAATAGGAAGAATCATCTAAAGGTATGCAAAGAGAATTCAAAGGTAGATGTTTTTCTTGTAATACTATTGGGCACATGAAGAGAGATTGCACAGGTAAGCAATTTAAACCTCTTAATGGACATTGTTATACTTGTCATAGTTTTGGACACAAAGCTAACGAATGTAGAAGACCTAAAGTAATTTTTAATAATTATGATAGAATGATTGGGAATACTAACAATGCAGATAAGAAATCTATTGAAGAAATGAATCAAAGAAAAGTGGTAGTATGTTTTAGATGCAACAAAGTAGGACATATTGCTAGAAATTGCAGGTCATAGATTAACCAGCAAGGACAGAGATTTGGAAACAATGGAATCATTTGTCAGATATGCAACAAGTTTGGACACTCAGCAAGAGTTTGTAGAATGAACAATGGAGGTTATCATCGTAACCCTAACCCTAGGAACAATGCAAGAAGGAATGAAAATGCAGGAAACAAAGAGAAAGGTTGCTGTAGCAATAAAGATGAAGTAAAATTTGATAAAGGCACAGATCAAGGAGGTATATTCAGCATTGAAAGTAGTCAAGAAGGTAATGTAACTAATGGTAAGGATGAATCTTTACCTGACCCTTCTTTAAGTACTTAAATTATGTAAGTTTCTGTAGTTTAGGACTTAGGATTAGTGTAGATTAGGAATTTGAATGAGTTAAGTTTTGCGCAGTTAGATATAGATTTTTTATGTTGTACTAATGCTATGGTTAAGTGCACAAAAGAAAATATCATGTTTTGCAAGGTCGCAAAAAGTTTTATGGTTGCAAGTTTGCAAAATCAGCTTTTTGAGGTTTTAGCGGCAAAATGAATGAATGCAATGTCAGATCGAGCTAATGTGAAGTGTTATAAGGATGAAATCAAAGTTATCATGATTAAAAAGAGATTGAAAATAGATTTGAAAGAAGAAAAAGTGAGTTGAGGATGATTTGAAAAGTTTGGAAGCAGTTTGCAGTGACGATCATACCGAAACCCTAGATTTGCAAAGTTGAGGTATTTTTTGATCTTTAATCAATTGATAAGATGGATATTTATATGGTTCATAATGTTAAGGATAAGAATAGACCTAAGATTAAGAAAGAGCTAGTAGAACCAGTTGAAATTGATAACAGACTAGCACTATCATCCGTACCAGACGGAGTATTGCACATTGAGAATGTTAAAGGATATTTAGGTTGCAAGTTTGAAACTTTGGGAGATGCAAATTTTAGTGATGATTACAGGAAATTGTATAATCAAGACATGTCAGTTAAACCAGCTTATGGGCACCTAGAGAAGAATGAAATTATCAATTATTCCATGAAGTATGAATTTAATGATGAGGAATGTACCAAGATCATTTTAAGTAGAATCCACAATGGGAAATTCTGGATGGAGGATAGAGTTATTGATATAACTGCTGAGCTAATTCAATATGTTACTGGATTATCAAAAGTTGGAGAGATTCCACTGAATGAAAAGAACATGAGAAAGATTGTTTTAGACAACACTGGATCTAGTTATAATGGTAGAGGAATTGCGATAAGTAAGATTAAGCAAGATGATGTTAGGTACCTTTGCAAGATCCTAACAACTAAATTATGTGGTATTTCAAGGGAAGATGACATGGCTGCAGGAATGGTTCATGTATCTTATCTTATGTGTATTGAGAAGAAACAAGTAGACCTATGTGAAATTTTGAAAATTTAGTTATTTGAGAACTTAGAAAAGATTAAGAAGGCTAAGTACACATAGTTTAGGTTTTCATCTCTGATAACCTATATGTTTTTCCATATTTTGAGAAGATTTCCTTACATAGTTGATTGGAGTGACAATGTGAACAAAATGGAAAGAATAAACTCAGTCTACATGAAGTACCTTATTGATAAAGTCAATGACAGTGTGAAGCTTGTATTGAAGACTTTTCAGAATATTGTTAAGAACAAATCAAGGATTGCTCAATCCTTAGTTGAAAAGCATAAAGATGACATTTATTTTATGGTAGACACTGATTTCACCTACATTGAAGCAGTTGAGCCTAGAATGGAATTCATAGACCCTCTTGGCTATGAAGTATCTGAAGCAAAAATAGTAGGATATGTGAATAGACTGTTAAAGTGTGAGTTGGATGGTCATGCAAATAGGTTTGGAACCTATGAAGAGAATTTCAACTCTGCAATAAGTTTGAAAGAAAATAAGCAATCTAGTAGGAGAGTTGAATCTACTATGAAGAAAATACTGAAAGAATCAGGTATGTCAAGTCATGAGTTTGACATAGCCAAGGAGACAGCAGAAGCCTTCAAGCAAAGTGAAAATCTTGTAATTCCACCTGAGGCATCTAGTGCAGACCTTGTTGATCCTATTGCAGTAAAGGTAAAAGTTGAAGTACCTAAAAAAAATGAAGGAGATAAATCTTTTTCTCCTATTCCTAGCAAAAGAGTAAAAGTGAGTGCAACAAGACCCATCAAGAGACAAAAAGTGATTGTACCACTTGTACCTAGAAAAGTAGCAGAAATTAAAGATGATGATGAAGTTTCAATCAAGAAGAAAACTTGGAAACCAAGAATTGAAAGAGTTAATGAAGATATATTGAAGCATGGAGACTTCACTAAGATAAATAAATTCTATGATCTATATGGATCATTTGACAGATTGAATTTTGAAAATGCAATGATTACACATATGATTGTGATAGATAAGAAACTTAGCACTATTCATGGTAAGATCCCAGAAGATTTGTATAACAGACTTGTGAATAGAAAACAAAGAGCACAAGAAGAGGACACAAAGATGAGAGAACATGTAATCAGATAGTTCTGTAAAGTTGAGGATGAAGATCATTTGAAAAGATTCTTGAAGTCTCTGGGAATTTTATTGAGAACTAAGAGAAGAACAATAGTTATAATGGGAGGCAAAAAGGAGGAAGTACAGAAAGAGACTGAGCAAGCAGTAATGCAAGTTCTTGCAGATATAGTTGCAGGAAAGCATGTTGAATCAGACCCTCAGTAGAAGCAATCAGAGGAAGTTCATATTGAAGAAGTACCATCTTCTTCACATATCAATATTGGCAAAGAATCAATGGACATTGAAGGAACCAAAGTGACACTAGAGTCAGATGATGCAGTATTTCATGATCTAGGAAACAATGTTGACAATTTGGCTTTAGAAGATCAAGAGAAGATTACAGAATCAGAAAAGGATACAGAGGGATTGGAAGCACCAGCTATATCAGAATCAGTTCCAGCAGAGCAGACAGTTAAAGATAAACAAATTTTGACAGAGGTCACTACCCCTAGTGCACCTGACAGTAAGAAGAGACAAATTGGTTCAATTTTTGAAGACCTTGGAAAAGAGGTTGAAGATGATGATCAGCTTGAGTTCATCACATCTCTTAATAAAATTATTGGAAAGAATAAGAAGGTGAAGGACCTTGAAGGCAAAGTTAGAGTTTTGACAGAGAAAATTGAGAGTGTGATCAGCACTAAGGTATTTGAATCAGATCCCCTTGAGAAAGCTAAAATAGTAATAAACTCTTTTAACTCTGAATTTTCTAAATTAAAGGATATTGCCAGAATAAAAGTTCAGGAAGACTTTGAAGCAGAAATGCAACAAAATTTAAGTGTAAATATTCAAAATGATATTGGTAATTTGGATGTATGCATAAAGAATTTGAGGAAACATTTTGAGACTGGAAAAAGTTTGTATATACAATGCACAAAATAAAAAATCCTAACAGTTGAAGAAGATAAGAAGATTAGAGAGAAGATAGATGCAATTACAGCTGAAATAAACACCTTGAAAAGCCCAAATGTAAAGATAAGTTCTGTAGAGAAGAACATAAGGAAGTTAAATGATGAAATCGAAATGTTAGCAGAGGAGAAGAACAGAAAGATGATCAAGATTAACATCTTGAGAGAGCATATCTCAATGAAGACCTCAATTGTTGAAGACCAAATTGAGCAGTGTCTTTTAGCAAAGACATCTTTTCAGAAGTTTAGCTTTAATTCCCTGCAAGCTTGTCAGACAGCAACATACAGATTGAGTACTCTACTCAATGTTGCTGAATGCATCAGGAAGATATGGGAGAAAGATTTTGAATCATGGAAGTCAGAGTTTGGTGACTGTGTTGCAAGCCTACCGGCTTTGCAATAGCTGATAACAAGGTATGAAGTCTTTTTTAAAAAATTTTGTACACCCTATCTTTGTCATTGTTGTCAAAGGGGGAGAGATAGCAAAAAATTGAAAATATGTTGAGGAAGGATACTCATAGGGGGAGCTATTCTATGGAGTACAATATTGTATATGTGTTGTATAACATTTGGCCACAAATTTGTGTAAATACTTTGAAGTTTTGTTTGCACACTTCGCCAATTTTCCCATATGTTGCCACCAATGACAAAGGGGGAGATTGTTGGAAATTTGGCTAATGTGGATGCATAGATGTTGTCATTATGGAAACATATGATCTCTATTCAGAGCGCAGAATCTAGAATGCAAGTATGGCAAGTTGAAGGAAAAAATTGTCTAAGTATGGATACAGTGATCTTGACAGAGCACCCGATGAAGATTTAGTTGGCGATGTCCACTGGAGCAATATTTTTGTTTGCATGTTAACTAAAGCTTCTATAGAGTATGAGGATACCCCATCTCAGTGTGCATAAATTTTGGAGCAGTACGGATGAAGTTATTCGAAGTTTACCGAAGACAATTTTTGCAGACATAACAGTTTTGGAGACAGTATTAGCGAAAGAGTTAAGGGATTATTTTTGCTTGTCAAAATAATGACTTAACATTATGAAGGGATGACATCCTAGATGTTTACTCTTGGATAAATATTTTTAAAGTTGACCATATAAATTTATTAGCTCTAATAACTCATATATTAGGTATATTTGAAATGTAATGTAATAGTGTGTGATGTGTAAAAAGAAAGAAAAGGATAACTTGTGATAGTTGTATATTGTGATAGCAGAAAAGGCTATTGATGTAAAGTTGTAAGAAGTACCATAGTATAGTCATAAACATTTTGTATTACCTGTTTGGGTAGTGAGCTCAGCTGGTGATCAGGTTTTGTAATCTAACTCCTAACAGGGTTAAGGCTTCTAACAAGGCCTAAAGTCCTTTAACCAGGACAGATCTACTATATATTGTAAATTGACTCTTAACAGGGTCCAATATCCCTAACATGATACTTTTGATTAGTGATCTTTGTGGGTACCATCCTCACCGGGGTTTTCCCTTGGCCAGGGTTTCCTCAAGAACATATCATGTGTTATGAGTTCTTTCTATTTACTGCTATGTTTGTTAATTAGCTTGATAATCTTTGTATGCACTAAAGTAATATGTTATATCCATAAGTGGGAAAAAGAAAAAGTTTGTGAAATACTAATTCACCCCCCCTCTCAGTATTTCCTATTTCTAACATGACTTATGTTTTATTGTGATTCCTAACGAACTGAGTGAGAAAGTAGTGGATAGTATCCCTGAAGAGATTGATAAGATACTCACCAAGTATAGAGAGATAATTTATGATAATGTACCTCATGCTTTACCACCAAAGAGAACCATTGATCATTGTATGGATCCGATTCCTAGAGCTAGCTTACCGAACAAGGCACCACATCGGTTAACATCTACCGAGAATCAAGAACTTAACTGAAAAATCCAAGAATTGTTGTAGAAAGGTTTGATCCAAGAAAGTTTGAGTCCATGTGTAGTACCAACCATATTGGGACCTAAGAAGAATGGAGAATGGTGAATGTGTACTGATTCCAGAGCAATCAACAAGATAATAATGAAATATAGGTTTCCTATACTGAGAATGGATGTCATAATGGATAGCTTGAGTGGAGAAAAGTATTTTACCAAAATTGATTTGAAAAGTGGATATCATAAGATCAAAATCAGAGAAGGTGATGAATGGAAGACTTATTTCAAGATAAGAGAAGGTTTGTATGAGTGGTTGGTTATGCCTTTTGGTTTAACTAATGCACATAGTACTTTTATCAGATTGATGAATGAGGTTTTGAAGAAATTCTTGGGTAAATTTGTGATTACATATCTAGATGACATTCTGATATTTAGTAAGACCAGAGAAGAACATTTGTTGCACATTAAATATGTTGGAAACTACAATTGAAACAATTATTGTATTGTCATTGATGTCAAACCTTAATTGGTAAGACTGTTGCTACTTAGGAAAGTACTATATCTATGGTGAGAAGGGAAAGAAAGGTTGGTAACAATAGCACCTAAGAAAAGGTTGAATTATCTTGATACTACAAAGTGTACTTGACTATGTTGTACAATGGTGAGACAATGTATTGTTTATCTTAGTAAGACTGAAGACTACACTGGTAGGCTTAATCGAGCAAAAATGAAGAAATCATGTTTAAGAAATCATGTTTAAGCTGAGTTATGACAGAGTCGACCAAGTTAGTGGATGCCGAGAAAAAATCTAGTATCGACCGAGTATCAGTAAATTGCCGAGGAAGACAGTGTTTGTCGAGGAAACAATTTTAGTAGTGATCAAACATTTTACATAGAGACCGAGTGGATGATCACAGTATTGACTGAGCATCAACAATTTTATATTTGAAGAGAATTCAGATTTGGAGCCGACATTATTGAATTATTAGATTATGTAAAATGTGTTGACTTTATTTATTGATTGTATAGAAGCATTTAATGCTTTGTAAAACATTTTATGGTAAATCTTTATGAGATTTGAGATGATTCTAGAAGAGGAGATGAAGAACATGAAGCGGGTAGATTCAATGTATTTGACCTAACCCTAAGATCTACTAAGGAGATTAAGTGGCAAAAGAAAATTTAACCTAACAGAGGAAAGTATTAAGGGAACCGAAGCACTAGGTATGAAAATGCATGGGTGAAGGAGATGCTGGAAGAATAGTAAAGTTTTATTGACTATATAAGTGAAAAGGCTGAAGGAAAAGTGTGGTGATTGCTTGAAGGAAAGTTCTGAGCAGATCTGAAGTGGAGATGGAAAAGTTTCAAAGTTAGTAAACCAACATTTGTGTACAGAAATGGATCTGATATTTTGCAAAGTGAGTTGTATATTTTCAGATCAATACTACTGCTACTTTCTAACCATTGTAACAGTCAAAATCCTTTTAACAGAGGTTGACCTAACAGTCATATATTAAATCCTTTAAACAAGGTTACATTCTAATGGAGTGTATGTAAGTCCTTTGATCAGGCTCACTTTTAATAGGGTGATTGAAATCCTTTAATCGGGTCACACTTGACAGTGTGTATGTAACCTTTGACAGGGTTGGCTTTTAACCGAGCTCACTTCAGAAGAGTGAAAATAATAGTAGCATGTTACAAAGTGATTTTTTCCCATATTGGGTTTCCACTATAAATCCTGGTGTCTATACTTGTGTGAATGTTTTTGGGTTTGAACATTTCTGTATTTTAAAAGTTAGGTACAGCTAGGTAGTGGACTGTTGAGTTATATGTTTCTATTATTGAATCAGTGATGACTGAGTTTGTTTTGGTTGCTTGATTTGATTTAAAGAAAAGTTTTTCAAGTCATTTTATACATCAGGACTTGAGAACAACTGATTCAACTTCCCCTCTTTGTTGTTATAATTCATATTAACAATTGGTATCAGAGCTTTGTTGCTTATTGGTGTTTATACAAAGCAAGTTTAAAGGGACTTGAAGCAAATGATCAAGATGTATAAGAAGGAGGTACCAAAGCTGAATAAGGAAAATTTCCCTGCATGGCAAAGCTTGATGAAGCAGCATCTGGCCAGTATTGGTGATTCTAAAAAATACTACATTGAGCATGACTATGTCACACTTGTTGCACCTTTGACTACCAAAGAAATGAGAGCTAAGAAAGAACACAATTAGGCAATGCTAGAAATTGCATCTGCCCTAAGCTATCCAGAATTTGAGGACATTAAGGACTAGACAACTGCTAAAGACATGTGGGACACTCTTACAAAGATTTATGGTGGTGATCTATATGTACTGAAAGCTAAAGCCGAGAGCCTTAGAGGTAAGTTTGATGAAATGAGAATGAATGAAGATGAAAACATTGCACAATATTGTGGTAGAATAAAAGAAGATGTGAATGCTATTAGAGGAGCAAATGGAACTATTGATGATGAGACCATAATTGGAAAAGTGTTAAGAACTTTGCATCCTATATATGCTATTAAGATCTTAGCTATTCAAGAATCTAGCTGTAACTCTACAAATGTGCTTACTTTGGAAGGTTTGATTGGCAAACTGACTGCTTTTGAACTGTCTAACTATGATAATTTCACTGTTGATAGTATTGGAAATGTTGAATCTACTTTTAAGTCATAGTTAGTCCTGAACAAGCCTAAAAAGGAAAAGGAAAGATGCATCATTGAAAGCGAAAGTGAAAGTGAGGGTGACAGTGACACTTTTGATGAAGATCTTGAAGATCTAGAAGCTGTTATGGCTAGAAGACTAAGAAGAGGAAAAGGAAAATACAAAGGTAAACTCCCTATCATATGTTTTGCATGTAACAAGGTTAGTCATATAGCTGCTAGATGTCCTAATAGGAATGATAATGATGAAGAAAGAAACAACTCACAAAGATAGAAGAGATGACAAAGGCTACCAAAGGTACAAAGACTACAAAGAAAAAGGTCAGAAATCTTGTTAAATTGCTGAAGAAGAGACTGACACTGATAGTGATGACTTTGAAATTTTGGTAGTTTATGTTGCAATGAAAGATGAATCTGATGAGGATGAGAAAACTGCAGTGATTTCCTATGTGAACAAGAATGATAAATGGATTATTGATAGTGGTTTTTCACATCACATGACTGGTGACAAAAGTAAGTTTGAGACCCTACATCATTATAAAGGTAAAAGTGTAACATTTGGTAATGATGCACCATATCCTGTTAGAGGAAAAATATTGATTAAACTGACTGATAAGATCTCTTGTGAAAATGCATATTGGGTTGAAGGATTGAATTATAATTTGTTAAGTGTTGCTCAGCTCAATAGAATTGGTTACCGAGTGGAATTTCATCACAAGAAAGCTAAGATATTCGATGCTACTGGTGAACTGATTGGAAGTGGTGAGCAGACTAGAGGTAATTTGTTCTATCTTGATCTATCTGAAGAAATATGTTTTTTTGCACAACTTGATGACATTTGGTTATGGCATAAGAGGCTATGTCATGTTAGATATAAGTAAGAAGAAGAAAGTAAGAGGTCTACCTAGATTGAAGAAACCTGAAAATGTGATGTGCAAAGAATGTCAGTTAGGAAAAATGACTAAGTCAAGTTTCAAGAGAAAATCCTTTACTTCTGAACACATTTTAGATTTGGTTCATATTGAACTTTGTGGATCTGTGGGTATACAAAGTTACTGTGGTGCTAAATATTTTATCTTGTTTGTTGATGATCATACTAGGATGATGCATGTAATGTTTCTAAAAGAAAAATCTGATGCTTTTCAATTTTTTAAGTGGTATTTGGCTAAGGTTGAGAAGGAGATAGGTAGGAACCTAAAATGTCTTAGATCTAACCATGGTGGAGAATTTACATCAAATGAATTCAATCTGTTTTGCAATAATCGATGAATCAAAAGACAGATGTCTACACCTAGGACACCTCCACAGAATGGTGTAGCAGAAAGAAGGAACAAATCTATTTTGGACTATGCAAGAACATTATTGATTGAAAATAATGTGGCATAGAAATACTATAAAGAAGCTATAAGTACATTTATTTACACTCTTAACCAGGTATAGATCAAGAAAGGTACAAATTTGACACCCTATGAATTATGGTATGGGCATGCACCGAGTGTTAAATACTTTAGAATCTTTGGAAGCAAGTGTTACATATTGAAAGACAATAGGAATGGAATGTTTGATGCTAAAAGTGATGAAGGCATATTCCTAGGCTAATCCACAAAAAGTAAAGGTTATAAGTGTTTGAACTCTAACACTAACAAAATTGTGGAAAGTGTGAATGTGAAAATTGATGAGTATGTAGAAAGAAATGAAGCTAATAGAAAAAGAGAACTAGAAGATTACAGATCTTTTGTGTACATTGAGGAAATAGAAGAGATAGGTAACAGACCTGCACCTGATGCCGAGTCTTAGGCAAGCAATGATGGGCGACAGACAGATGATGCTGAGCTTCAAGAAAACAGTGCCAAGAGAGAACAAGAACATGCTGAGCTACGAGATAATGCTGTCGAGGATCAGGAAGAAGTTGTTGAGCATTCAGAAGCTGAATCTAACAATCTTGTTGGGAAACCTAATGAAATAGAAGAGAAAAATGCTGAACCTATTTTGGCAAAATATGTAAGAAGACATCACAAGCCTGAACAAATAATTGGAGATAGAGACACTAGAATTCAGACCAGAAGTAAGATAAAAGATCCAACATGCTTACTATGTGAATTTGAACCTAAGACAACTAAAGAGGCATTAGAAAATGAAGACTGGATACAAGCAATGAATGAAGAGATTGACCAGATTGAGAAAAATGAAACTTGGACTTTGGTGCCAAGACCTGTAGATAAGAATGTTATAGGAACAAAGTGGGCATTTTGAAACAAGTTGAATGAAAAAGGTGAAATCACTAGGAACAAAGCTAGATTAGTATGCAAAGGCTACACACAAGAAGAAGGAATTGATTATGGGGAGACATTTGCCCCTGTAGCTAGATTGGGAGGAGTAAGAACTCTGCTTGCATATGCTTCTTATAAAGATTTCAAGGTATATCAAATGGATGTCAAGTTTAGATTTTTAAATGGTATACTCGAAGAAGAAGTTTACATAGAACAACCAGAAGGTTTTGTTGATCCAAACAGAAGACACATGGTATGCAAACTGCACAAAGCTTTATATGGATTCAAACAAGATTCAAACAAGCTCCCAGAGCATGGTATGAGCGGTTGCATAATTATTTGATACAGATTGGATTCTCCAGGACAAATGACACAAGCAATCTGTATATGAAAGATGAAGAAGGTAGAGGTATTTTGTTGGCCAAAATTTTTGTTGATGACATTATTTTTGGTGGACAAGATGCATTATGTAAAATTTTTTCACATGAAATGCAAACTGAATTTATGATGAGTATGTTTGGTGAGATCAAATTCTTTGTTGGTTTACAAGTATATCAGATGAAGAAAGGTATTTTCATTACATAGTCTACGTATGTTAATGAAATACTAAAATTTTTTGGAATGGAAAATGCTACACCAGTGGGAACTCCTATGGTTAATGGACAAAAGTTATCTAAAAATGATGATGCTACAGAAGTTAACCAGACTTTGTACCGATCCATGATTGGAAAATTGTAGTATGTTGTACATTGTAGACTTCATATTGCATTAGTGGTTGGGATTGTGGCAAGATTCTTTGCCAATCCTAAGGAAACACACATGATGGAAGTGAAAAGAATCATGAGATACTTGAAAGGAACTACTGACTATAGGTTATACTACAAGAAGAATGACAAATTTGAACTTAGAGTATATATTGATGCTGATTGGGTAGGAAATGTAGATGACAGAAAAAGCACTAGTGGTGGCGCTTTCTTTCTTGGACAGAGATTAGTCTCCTGGACAAGCAAGAAACAAAATTGCATTTCCCAATCTACTGTTGAAGCCGAGTATGTTGCTGATGTAGTAAACTATTCAAATTTGATATGGATAGAATAGTTGTTGATAGGCATGAAAGAAGAAATCATTGAACCTGTTGTTATTTTCTGTGACAACACAAGTGCTATCAATATATCTAAGAATCCAGTGATGTACACTAAGACCAAACACATAGCAATCAAGTATCACTATTTGAGGGAATTGGTACAAGACAAGGAAGTCCGAATGGAATATGTGAATACAAAAGAACAATTGGCAGACATATTCACTAAAGCTTTACCTAAAGAAGCTCATGAATACCTGAGAAGTCAATTAGGGGTCCTTCCCCTAACTGAGGCTGCCTAGACAAGCTAGGACCACTACATCAAATATGCTACAATAGAACATTTGACACATTGATGCAGAAGATTGTCACACTTTAGGACTGTCCTAGAGCTGTGAAGAAGAAGCAAAGACACCAAATCAGTCATAAGTAAGATGACATAGGGAGAAACACTGTGCTAAATAGATATATCTACATCTGGTGGATGTATGTTTGCATTGCTGCTTGGGCATTTTTTGTCAAAGAGGGAGATTGACCTAAATAATACTATAACACATGACACTGAAAGAAAGGGAGATTAAACTAGAATGAAAAATCAAGATAGAGGGAGATTCAGATACTTCTGACGGTCATAGAAGTGAGATTTATAGATTTTGAATCAGAATGAAGCTAAGGATATTATAAATTTTCTCTGATGGATAGATAAGGATTTTTTTTTTGGATTGGTTGGTAATCCATGTGTTATTTGGGTGATATCATATGGTGTTGCCATCAATGCCAAAGAGGGAGATTGTTAGAAACTACAATTGAAACAATTATTGTATTGTCATTGATGTCAAACCTTAACTGCTAAGACCATTGCTACTTAGGAAAGTACTATATCTATGGTGAGAAGGGAAAGAAAGGTTGGTAACAATAGCACCTAAGGAAAGGTTGAGTTATCTTGATACTACAAAGTGTACTTGACTATGTTGTACAATGGTGAGACAATGTATTGTTTATCTTAGTAAGATTGAAGACTAAATTGGTAGGCTTAACCGAGAAAAAATGAAGAAATCATGTTTAAGCTGAGTTATGATAGAGTCGACCGAGTTAGTGGATGCCGAGCAAAAATCAAGTATCGACCGAGTATCAGTAAATTGCCGAGGAAGATAGTATTTGCCGAGGAAACAATTTTAGTAGTGACCGAGCATTTTACATGGAGACTGAGTGGATGATCATAGTATTGACCAAGCATCAGCAATTTATATTTGAAGAGAATTCAGATTTGGAGCCGACATTGTTGAATTCTTGGATTATGTAAAATGTGTTGACTTTATTTATTGATTGTATAGAAGCATTTAATGCTTTGTAAAACATTTTATGGTAAATCTTTATGAGATTTGAGATGATTCTAGAAGAGGAGATGAAGAACATGAAGTGGGTAGATTTAATGTATTTGACCTAACCCTAAGATCTACGAAGGAGATTAAGTGGCAAAAGACAAGTTAACCTAATAGAGGAAAGTATTAAGGGAACCAAAGCACTAGGTATGAAAATGCATGGGTGAAGGAGATGCTAGAAGAGCAGTAAAGTTTTATTGACTGTATAAGCAGAAAGGCTGAAGGAAAAGTGTGGTGATTTCTTGAAGGAAAGTTTCGAGCAAATTCGAAGTGGAGATGGAAAAGTTTCAAAGTGAGTAAACCAGAATTTGTGTATGGAATTGGATTTGATATGTTGCAAAGTGAGTTGTATATTTTCAGATCAATACTACTGCTACTTTCTAACCATTGTAACAGTCAAAATCCTTTTAATAGAGGTTGACCTAACATTCATATGTTAAATCCTTTGAACAAGGTTGCATTCTAATAGAGTGTATGTAAGTCCTTTGACCAGACCCACTTTTAATAGGGTGATTGAAATCCTTTAATCGGGTCACACTTGACAGTGTGTATTGTAACCTTTGACATGGTTGGCTTTTAACCGAGCTCACTTCAAAAGAGTGAAAATAATAGTAGCATGTTACAAAGTGGTTTTTCCCATATTGGGTTTCCACTATAAATCTTGGTGTCAATACTTGTGTGAATGTTTTTGGGTTTGAACATTTATGTGTTTTACAAGTTGGGTACAACTAGTTAGTGGACTGTTGAGTTATATGTTTCTATTATTGAATCAGTGATGACTGAGTTTGTTTTGGTTGCTTGATCTAATTTAAATTAAAGTTTTTGAAGTTATTTTATACATCAGGAGCTAAGAACAATTGATTCACCCCCCCTCTCTGTTGTTCTAAATCATATTCACAAAATAGGTATTTCAGAGATTGAAAGAAGAAAAGTTATTGATAAATTTGAAAAAATGTTCCTTCATGAAATAAGAGATTGTGTATTTGGGATTTTTGATTTCAGTTGATGGTTTGAAAATGGATCCTAGGAAGGTTGAAGCTATCTTTAATTTTCCTACACCTAAAAATGCTAGTGAGGAAAGATCATTTCATGGTTTAGCAAGTTTTTACCAAAAGTTCATAAGAAATTTCAGTTCAATTTGTAACATTGTGACTGAGACTATGAGAGGAGATAAAAAAGAATTCAAATGGACACATGGAGCTAATAAAAGTTTTGAGACTTTGAAGTAGAAGGTTGTTGAATTGCCTGTGTTAGCTTTACCCGATTTCAATAAGGTATTTCAAGTTGAATATGATGCAAGTGGGAGTGCAATAGGAGATGTGTTGAGTCAAGAAGGTAAACTTGTTGCTTTATTTAGTGAAAAATTGAATGACGCAAAAAGGAAATATTTTGTCTATGATCAAGAATTCTATGTTATTTTTGAAGCTCTAAAGAAATGGTGATATTATTTGATACTGAGTGAATTTGTGTTGTATACCGATCATAAGGATTTATAATATTTGGGTAGTTAGAATAAGTTGAATCAGATATGAAATGGGTTGAATATTTGTAGAGTTATGCATTTGTGATAAAACATAAGAGTGGAATCACTAATTGAGTTGTTGATGCATTGAGTAGAATAATATCTTTGATGGTTGAAATGAGAATTGAAGTTCTTGGTTTTGATGACATGAAAGATTTGTGTGAAACTGACCCTAATTTTTCTGAGCTGTGGAGAAAGTGTAGAGAACCTATTGAAGATCAATCAAGTACTAAATGGAAAGACTATTTAATTCAAGAAGGTATGTTGTTTAAACGTGTTCAGTTGTGTATACCGAGAGGATAAATGAGAACTAATTTGATAAAGGAGAAACATAGTAGTGGTTTGGCTAGACATTTTGGCATTGACAAAACATTGAATTTACTTAAGGAGAAATAATTTTGGCCATAGTTGTATAAGGATGTTCAATAATTTGAGAGAAGTTGTGGAGTTTGGCAAGTTGCAAAGGGAGTAAGTCAGAATACAGGATTGTAAACACCAATTTCTATTCCTGAGAAACCTTGGATTGATATCATTATGGATTTTGTTCTTGGCTTACCAAGGACAGCTAGATGCAATGATTCTATATTTGTTGTTGTGGATATATTTTCTAAGATGACACATTTCATACCCTATAGAAAAAAATTAGATGCAGTGCATATAGAAGATCTTTTCTTTAAGGAAAGTTGCAGATTGCATGGGTTACCAAGGAGTATCATCTTTGACCGAGATAGTAAGTTTGTTAGATACTTTTGGAAGACTTTATAGAAAAAGTTGGGTACCAATTTGAGATATAGTTCTACATTTCACCCATAAAATGATGAAAAAACAAAGGTTGTAAATAGAAGTTTGGGTAATTTGTTGAGATGCTTAGTTGGAGATAAACCGAGTAATTGGAATTCTATGTTAACACAAGAAGAGCTTTCATACAATAATTTAGCGAATAGGAGTACTGGGAAAACACCTTTTGAGATTGTTAATGGCATACAACTGAGAGGTATATTAGACTTGAAAAATAATGCTAACGAAGAAAAGTGAAGTGTTGGAGGAGAAGAATTTGCTGAGTTCATGAAGACATTGCATGAGGAAGTGAAGCATAAGTTGGAACATAGTAATCAGAAATACAAGGACAAAGAAGATAGATCAAGAAGACATAAAAATTTTGTAGTTGGGGATGATTTTATGGTACAGTTGAAAAAATGAAGATTTCCTATTGGAACCTATGGAAAATTCAAGATGAAGAAATTTGGTACATGCAAGATATTGAAGAAGTTTGACAGTGGAAATTCTTATGAGATTGATTTACCTAAAAGCATGGATATATCACCTATATTCAACATTACAAACTTGTATGAATATCATGAACCTGATGAAGAAATGATAGTACTGAATGATTATCCTAAGAAGAAGACATAAGAAGTTGTGTAGATTTTGGAACAAAGAGTTGGCAAAAGCACAAGAGGAAAATAGTACATGGAATATCTAGTAAAGCGGAAGAACAAACCGATTAAAGATAGTTCATGGATCACACAATCTGAGTTGGATTTAGTTTGGGTTGTACCTACTACATGATTCATAGAATCATCTCAAAGTAATCCCAGGTGTTTGATGTAGGAGCTTCTTGGGTTCTTGGCAATCCTGTATCACCAAAAACAAGTTAGAGTTGTTAGTTGTGCTTAGTAGCTACTTTTGGGCTCTCGGTGATGTTTTCTAGTTTCCACCAACGGGGCTCATTTTCTACTTGGTTCCTTCACTTATTGAGTTGTCTTGATTGGTTCACTATTTTAATTTCCTTTTGCTTGGTAACCTTGTTCACCGAGTGGTTTAGTTTGGATTTTTGTTGAGGCTGACTTGTGCATTTAATTTTGGTCTAGGAGTTAATGGTTATATTGATCATTGGGAAGTGTTTGGACCTAGATCTGGTCCTTTCCTTCTTCAATGATAGATCTGACGGCTGACTTATTTTGGTAGCCTCTTGTATAAATAAAGTAGTATGTTGTAATTGTAGGTGGTAGTTTTTATAGTAGTTTTAAATGATAGAGCATAGGTTCTGAAAGTTGAAACCTCACATGTCCGAGGACTATTGTAATTGAATTCTGATGGCATTTGGTTGTAACTATGAAGACCTTATATCTTGGCATGGATGAATTTATTGATGCATAATATATGAATTCTTTGCATTCTCTCACTCCCTATTTGGTGTTTTCTTTTGTGTGTTGTTTCTGCAAGGAGGTTGGTGATTTGGGTGTGCCTTTGGCCCCTCTTCCCGCCTCATCTTGCGTCAGATTCAGACACGATATGTCTTATGTAATTATCAAGAGGTGTCAAGAGTAGTTATTATAGACTTAGTCAGCTTTCCCTTGTACACATGTTTCCTAATAATTATCTCCTTATTTTCCCTAGGTAGTCATTGTTTCGGCCTTATAACACTCAAAATATCCTTATTAGTCTATCATTCTTAGTATTCACATTTTAAAGCTAGTGCATGAATAAAACATCATCAATATTTTAACTTTCAATATATCATCAATATCATAAATATTAAATTAAATTTATGTTCCAACATATTTGAAATAGAAAGAGAAAAGAATAATCTTGGTGAGCCAAAATTTGCAATGTGGAGAACCTAGCTCTGCTTGAGATTTTTTGACATACTTTGGCTTCTTACTGTTGTAGTATAAAGAAGAATAAGTGAGTTAGACAAGCGGTGATTCGGTATGGTTGTCATTGATGTCAACATATTGTTGCATTAATGTCATCATGTTCTCTGTGTACTAGTGATGTGGATTTTTCTCCACATATTCTTTATGTTACATATCTATGGGTGATGTTTTGATAAGTTGTTTGGTATAGTTTGGATTGACAGATTTAAGATTTTGTGGTTGAAAAAGAGTGAAATGAATTTGATATTTGTTTGAGTGTGACAGTTGTTAATAGTATATCTAAGAGATGTGTGCTTTTTATTTCTCCACGTAATGGTCTCTAATGTTGCATGTTTGAAAATGATTTAATAATATCCTTAGCTTCATTCATTTTAATTGGCATGATATTTTGGACTTCGAAGACATGGTTTCAAAGATCTTGTTGTTTTTACTCTAGGTTTAGCCGACCTTAGGTTTTTACACGTCAAGTACTAATCTTGATAAATGCAATAAGATATGTAACATGTATGGTGCTATTTTTGGTCTCACTTATGGCATGTGGTGGCCCACTTCTCATTCATCTACACTACAAAAATGTTTGGTGCCAACCTATTTCAAATATTGTGCAGTCCTTATCTAGACGATAATGGGAGATTTTGTAAATCTGAATTTGGTATATATAAAGGATAAGTCATTAGTGGCTTGGCATGGTATATGTTTATAATTGTGTGAACTATATGTAAGTGTATGGTTATGTAAAGATGATGTATGAAAGATGATTTTTCTCCCTGATTACACAAGTGTGAAGTGTGGTGCAAAACTATCACACTTATCCTATCAAAATAAGTGAGCTGAAGGTGACTACAAGGATTTTATTTGTGTTGTGGTTGTATATCAATGGTGGATATATTATCTCTTATCCTTCTTCATATAGGTAGTTATCCCTATGATAGTGAGTCTTCTTCGAGCAGTGATCCCTTTGGTAGTGGTCCTATGGAAGTGAGCCTTTCTTATAATTCAACTTGACTAGTGTTCATATATTTGAGAATAATATTCTTTGTGGATTTTCCACATAAATATGGTGTTTTATGTGTTTAAATGTGTTCTTTTCATGTTTATATGAATTTTGTGATTAAAAGTTTAAAGTAAGTTTGGTAGAATTGATTAAGGATTTTAAAGTTATAATTTATGGACAATTGATTCATTCCCTCCACCCTCAATCATCTTGAACATTCAATAGTTGGTATTAGATCTTTAGTTCCTTTGAGAAGAGGTTAATAGCTCAAGGAGATCTCGATGGTCAACTAGGCTCTTAAGTGAGTAATTCATGGGAGGACACCACAAACCTAATTAGACACTTGTTAAATTAGAGGCTTCTCGATCTACTCCCGCAGGAATCAAAATCTTTGTGCAAGGATCGATCCCTTTGGTTTCCCAAATCCTCTTAAGACACTCAACATATGTGTCCCTTTTAGGGGTATCAAGCTTTCGGCAAAGATTTTGATACTAGCCTTCCCTTAGGTAGTTCTTCTTGAAGTGTTTTGGAAGTTACAAACTCAGTGCAAACATTTGTCAAAACATACACATCTTTCGGAAGCATCATTAGATTTAGTGGTAAATGATTTTCTTATAGACCACAAAGTTTCTTTGTCCTCTATCAGGATTGTTTTCAGAGTGTCTTTTTTAAGTTTATCCTTTTCCATTGGAGACATCGAAATTGAGCCAAAAATTGATCAAAATCTTTCAAACATCCTCATAGAAAAGGTCCTTCAAAATCAAATACCCAAGAACCTTGATTCAATCCTATTGCCAGAAGCTATGTCTAATTTGACCAAACACAAGAACGCTAAGCTTCCCAATTCCCGAGTCTATCAAGAGAAGAAGATTGTAGAAAGAGACCTAAAAGATCACCAACCCATCCTAGAGTCAATCCAAGTAGAAGAGAGGTATCAAGGGAAACTAGATAACGTGGGCTATAACGCTAGAGTGAAAAAGTTTGCATATTAGTTCTAGGTTAATTGTCACTATATCAACCTAGAGAGCGAAGGCTAGTTCAGCCCCATCATATATCCACCATTCCTTCAGAATTTCACTATCCTATCTCAACATCCATTACATTCTAGATCATCCTTAGACTCATCATTGCATCACCATTCATCCTTAGGTGCATTTTTCAACATCTTCTTAGTTGCATCATATTTCATCCTTTTTTTAGCTGCATCTAGGCCATCCTCTTAGAAATATCATCATTCAGTCATCCTTTCATCATCTTTCTATCAACAATCCACAAATCAGAATCCTTTTTATTATCCTTCATCCTGATCCAAATCCTAGAATCCAATATCTAACTAAGAAACCCACCATCCTTGAACCAAATCTAGTAAACCTAATTCCAAACACTTAGTGTCCTATCCTTTGATTTTCTTCAAATCCTTATACTAAATTATAAATCTCCACCCTTTGATAGAGCATTGTCTAGGTAATCCATACTTGTCCTTGCAAGCCTCATCATCTCAAGCAAGAGATTGGTGTGCATTGATAAGAATCTTGTCAACCGAAGATCATTAGTCTATCCTAGGTTGATAATCCAATCCTATTTGATCCAACATCGGGTAGCAAGCAACTCATTTGAACTACACTTAGTAATCCTCCACCATCTTCCACCCATCATTCATCATCTCCTCAATCCGAATCCAACATCCCACCATATTTTAGCATCTCGCCATCCTTAAGTTGATCCAAGTCCATGCATCACATCCTAGAAATCCACCATCTTTAGAAATTCTTTACATCTTCATCCATCATCCTTAGATTTCTTGCATCCACCTAACATCTACATTTTCATCCTTAGATCTGTATTCCATGCCTACCAAGATGTGATACAAGAGGAGAAGGAATATGGATCCCAACTTGGCCACTAGTTCATCTGATCCTAAAAATCCTACCAGTGCAATGGTAACCTACAATCCATAAATCCCACAAATTGAGAATGTATGGGACGAGCCCAATGAACCCCCCACTTCATTTTCAATGGAAACATTCATGAGCTATCCAGGACATGCACAAATAGTAAGTGCACTTATTGATTAGAATCGACAAGCCATATTGGCTATCTTTGCACAAGAAGGTACTCCCATTCTACCACATCTCAAACCTCGCATCCCCATGAACACCATCCAAATCCCACCAAAATCCTATACTCCCATGGTCAACCGCATCCCCGATCCCAACTTGCACATATCTAAGGAAGCCTCACCCATTACCCATCTTCTACAAAGCAGCTTTGCAAGTCCTACAACACAAGTAGAAACACAATCCACTCCACTTTCCATTATGGGAACACCATCATCTTCTATGGCATCTCAAGCCGTCACCCAAGCCTAAAGCTTTGCAAAAAACCAACAACCACCTCTTACACAATCTACTGCACAAGCAATTCCTCCACCATCCATGAGCCAAGAAGCATCATAATTTCTAAGGACAACGCAAACATTTCCCTCTGTTACCCAAAAAAATTGCACATTAGCATCACCCTTTTCAGGGGAATTGCAATCATTTCCTTCCGTTTCTTAGCAAGCCTCCACATTAGCATCACCCTTTTCATGGGCCACTCAAGCATTTCCTTCCACTTCCTAGTCATACATTCCACTTCCACCTTTCATTTCCAATACATAAGCCCAACAAGCTTCCTTCACAATGGGGATGCCCTCCATGGGGTCTCAGAATCCACCATCTACATCACAAATCCCCACATCTGCATTTCCAACATTCTGTGCATCACAACTCCCACCACGAACCAGTTCTCATTGGGGCCTCACTCAAGCAGAAATGCAAGCCTTAGGCATACCTAACCAATCTCACATATCCATGCATGCAAACCAACAAGCCACTTTTCCTCAAGTAGCACAATAGCAACAATCACAACCTCCACCAGCTTCATCCTTTCCTTCATACACCAACTATTTGTTCGTGCCACCCACTACATCTCAAGTAGTACCACCACCACAAAAGAAGAGTTCATCTTACCTCACCAACTACCTTGCACAACCACCTTCAATCACCACCTTCCCAACATCCATTCCACTTCTAATAAATTTAGGAATGCATCCCACCTACATCAGCCAAGTGCAAAGTCAAGTGCATGAAGGACCATCCTACCAGCAAGTTGGACCATTCCATCAGCGTCCTCCACTGTAGCAACACTTCCCAGTGCAACAAGAACAACATTATATTGTTCCACAAAAACAACAAGCATCATCCTACCCATCACAATCACAACATCCCATCATCGCCCAACATCAACAATCCACTTCATATCCTCCATAATAATATGCTCCTGCACCTCAGCAACAATATCCTCCACAATAACCATCACCCCAACATCCATTCCAATCCACCTATCCTATTGGGAAATCTCCATATCCCACTCTACAATATCCACCTCAAAATCATCTCTTTTCACTAGTTTGATTAGATCCTCTTCCAATGGGAGTACCCACTCCAATGCCGATCAATGTAGAGTGGGAAGAGATGAAGAATTCTCTTAAAGAGCTAAAATTTGGAACAGAGATCAAGACCTTCAAAGTTGAGGAGGTTTGTCCCTATCCCTTTGATAGATTGATCATAGCTATCCCTTTCCCTAAACATTTTGTGACACCCAAATTCGATAAATATCGAGGGAAAGGAGATCTAGTAAGCCACATCAAAGAGTTCTATATGGCAAGCCAAGAAGTGGCATATAGTGATAATTACCTTATGTGTCTATTCCCCAAAAGCTTGGGAGGAACTTCTATTGAGTGGTTCTACAAAATATGCTATGGCACAATCTCAACCTTTGTCGAGCTCTCTAAAAATTTCATCACCTAGTATGCCCATAATGTTGAGAATGAGTTATATTTTATGGACCTTTGCAACTCAAAATAGAAAGGAGGAGAAAGCCTAGCCGACTATTTGCAACTATGGTAGAACCTCACTACTAGGTTATCATACCAACCACCTGAGAAGTATCTAACCAAGATCTTTATCAATAACCTACATCCCAAACTATCCCACTTCATGAGGATGAAATGCATCCAAACTTACCAAGATATCAAAAGCAAGGGGATAGACATTGAAAAAGGTTTCCTAGATGAAGGCACAATTCGACATTACAAGGATGATTCCCACAACAAGCCCAATAATGACAAGCCATGTTACTAGAATAGAAACAAGAATTTTTTTACTAATGGTGCCACTGACACCAAGATGTCCAAATTGTTGTGGCCAATCCTACACCAACTCTTGGATACCTACAACAACAAGCACCTAACAATCAGAAACTTCCACAACCGTATCAAGTGCCAATCAATCTAAAATCCATGTAGAATTCTCAAAACTAGCATCTAAATCCAACCTATTAGACTAATGCTATATCAACAAATCCCAATTAGAATAGGCCTCAAGCTCAGACTCACTAGAAGAGAATCTTCATACCTCTTGGTGAACCTTTGGATGTAATATTTCATCAAATGGTCAAGGCCAATCTAATCACTTACCCACCAACTCAGCAATTTGTTGATGCCACTCCCAAACCTAACTGGTACAAAGATCATGAGTACTATGATTATCATCATGTCAAAGGACACACCACCCTAAGGTGCATGAAGCTAAAGCATTACATCCAAGATCTCATTAACAGGAAAAAGATCCAAGTGGACACACTAGCCCAAGCTTCACCTAATGCCAATCTGTTGATTTATCAGAATGTGTTTCCACAACACAATCCTAGGAAAAACCAGGCTAATTCTAATCCTCCACCCCAGAACCAAGGCAAATGAAAGCAAGGAGACCATGCTGACCATAAAGACTATACTATTTCTCATATCAACTATGATAAATGTGTTGGATGTATAACCCAAGTCGAGCCCATGGTCAATGTCATCTAGGTTAAAGGAGCAGATAGTCAATGTGTTGTTACTACCTATAAAGGTTGGATATCTATCACTGGTGCCAATCCAAGGCTAGCACACAATGCACAATACAAGATTATAGAATATCTTGGGAATACACCTACCCAAATCTTCATCCACAACCCTCTCCTCACTGCACCCATCCATCAAGATATCCTCAACCGAGCCCTCTAAGAAGGACATGTCCCCACAGACATAAATACCATCTAGTTTGAGAATCTTGTGGGACATTTATCAGTGTCTTGTGCTCTCTCCTTCAAACCATTGGATATACTAGTTGTTGAGCTAGACCAAAATCTCCCCTCAGCATCATTGTCATGATCCAGACTTTGACATAAAAATGGTCATGATAGATAATGGCTCAACACTAAACTTGTGGCATATGATAACTTGGAGTGTACCTCTGAAGGTATCAATATTTTTCCTATCAAGCTAGGCACTGCAACTTAAGACACCATATGCCACATTGTTGTTCTTGATTTACCATTTAACATCCTCCTCAACTGACCATTGATCCATTCCATAAAAGCTATACCATCTACACATCATCAGTGCATCAAATTCCTGTATCAAGACACTGAGGTCACCATTCATTTAGGCCCCTAGCCCTTCTCACACTATTATGTGTTGGAAGCATCATTCCCTCATTCCACCCATTATCTTGGAATTGAAATTAGCACTTCTATCGCTAGCTCTTCCCGATCCCATAGAGATCTAGAAATAATCCTTGCCTCCAATATCTCTTTTATCAAGATCAACAGCCAGGTTTTTGGTGAGTACAACTTAACTAATGCATTTGTAGTAGGGGACTTACCTCTTGATCCATATACACAAGGGTGCCCAAGTCACCAAAGCAAGCCTACTCAAGTTGAGCATGAGATCAAGCAATTGGGACTAATGAATTTTTTTTCGCATGGAAATATAGATAGCCTTGAGATGGAGCTTGACATCAATCGGTGGTTGTATAGAGATCCCCCACCACCTGACACTAAAATTCTTGGCTACTTCAAAGAAAAATATCCACAATCACACAAGTATGCCATAGAAAAATGGAAATACCAAGTCGGTGGTCTAGGACCATAAGGAGGAAGAAAAGATCCAATTGAAGCCTTGAAGAATCTAAAGCAACAAGGTCTTGGGTTTAATACCCCTCGCTTGCATATGCAAGAACCCAATACTACAACTGGGGATACTAGCTTGACACACGTTCCCTTCTTGAATAGCTAGGATGGCCTCATAGAGATTGAAGACATCCCTGAAGAGGAAGAAAAGAAATCATATAATAACATCTTCAAAAATGATACCCTCCTGGACACTTCTTTCATCCATCAACTCACCATTAACATTATGGAACTTCCCCTTATCCACCCTGAACTCACAGACTAGGATCAACCAAGCATTACACATATTGATGAATTCCAAATCACACAAGTGCTCCTAAGGTTCATGGGAACATTAGGCCAACAAGAAGATAAACGTCAAGAGTCATTTCATGTCTGCAAGCTCGACCCTAAAGGATATTTTAGGGAAGAGGCAAGCTCTAGCTGCAAAATTGAAAAAGAAATAGAAAAGAATGAGTCCTTATGTGAAAACCCCTTGGGGCACATTCTAATTCTAAAAAAGAGAAAATAAAGGGTGTATCTTCTGGTGAAAACCTCTCTGAGGTGCTAGAAGATGGATACTTTCCTCTTCCTCCCATCCAAGATTATAGACCTAAGAAATTGCTTATCATCATTGAGGAAACCAAGCTAGTTAACTTGGGCATAGAAGAATGCCCAAGAATCACCTACATTGCAGCATCTTTAACTGAGGGTGAAGAAATGGCTCTCACTGCACTTCTCCATGAAGCCACCACCAACTTTTCATAGTCATATGCACATATGCCTAGGCTTGATCCAAATATTGTTGTGCGTAATCTTACAGTGGATCCCAATGTCAAGCCAGTAAAGAAGAAGTTACATAAGATGCATCCTAAGCCAGCCCTATTGGTAAAAATAGAACTATAAAATCTCCTTGATGCCAAGATCATTAGAGCTATAGATTATTTAGACTGGATCTCCAACATGGTACCTGTCACTAAGCCTTCTGCAGAAATAAGAACATGTACCGACTTCAGGGACCTAAATAAAGCATGTCCTAAGGATGATTTCCCACTACCTAACATAGACATGATAGTAGATCTTACATCAAGCCATGAGATGTTGTCACTCATGGATAGCTTCTTAGGATATAATCAGATCTGAATAGCAAAAGAAGATCATCACAAAATAGCATTTACCACACCATGGGGTACCTTCCACTACAACATGATGTCATTTAGGCTAAAACATGCAAGAGCCACTTATCAATGAGAAAATGTCAACCATATTTCATGACATGATACACAAGATCCTGGAAGACTATGTGGATGGAATTCCTGCAAAATCTAAGACACAATGCGAACACCTAGACATCCTTGAAAGTGTATTCGATTGTCTCTAGCATTATGGCTTAAAGTTGAATCCAAAGAAGAGTGCCTTTTGTGTAACATCTAGAAAGCTTCTAGGATTCATAGTATCATGACGTGTCATAGAGATTGATCCCTAAAAGGTCAAAGCCATTACAGAAATGCCTCCTCCTAGAACACTCAAGTAGCTCAGGAGCCTACAAGGAAAGCTTCAATCAGTGCATCAATTTATATCAAAACTACCAGACAAATGCCAACCTTTCACACATCTACTCCACAAGGACACAAGATTCAAATGGGATCCTATTTGTTAGAGAAGCTTTGAAAGGCTAAAAGAGTATCTAGCCAACTCTCCCATCCTTGTACCACCAATTTTAGGACACCCCCTCATACTCTACATCTTGCCAACCACTACAACATTGGGGGCACTCTTAGAATAGCATGATGATGGTAACAAAGAGAGAGCTATTTATTATATCAGTCAAACTCTAGTTGGCTATGAGCTCAATTATTCACCAATGGAGAAAGTATGCCTTGTAGTGGTCTTCACCACTCAAAATATTAGACATTACATGCTCAGCCACATAATCAAGCTCATCTCAAAGGTGGACCCACTCAAGTATCTACTATCTAGGACAACTCTCACAGGTCGTATGGAAAAATAGGTCATGCTAGTCAGCAAGTTTGACATCTAGTACATAGATCAGAAAGAAATCAAAGGGAAAGTAATTTTCAATCAACTAGAAGAAGCACCTATGGTGGATGCATATCCACTAATCATGGAATTCTCTAATGAACATCTATGTATGATCGAAGAACAACCCATATGGAAACTATACTTTGATGGCTCCTATACATCACATGGATTAGGGTTAGGAATCCTATTCATCACACCTCAAGGTGACTATATTCTGAAACCATTCAAATTAGGATTCCCATTTACTAATAACATTTCAAAATATGAGGCACTCATCTCAGGCCTCAAAACCACCATCCAATGGAATATAATAGAACTACAAGTGTTTGGAGATTCATGAATAATTATCAAGCAAGTCCTAGATGAATTTCAAATAAAGGATGACAGGATGCTTCCCTACAAAGAACTGGTGGAGAGACTGAAAGAGCATTTCCCAAATCTATAGTTCATGCAAATACCAAGGCTTCAAAAAAAAGCAGCCGACACAATGGAGACCATCAAATCCTTATTGGAAATCCCTCACAACACATCATAGTATGAATTCTTAGTCAAGAAGCTACACACACCTGCTTATGAGAATGCCGATTCAGAAATGGTGTGTGCCTTTGTTGGTCCTTAGTCCCCATGGTACCATCACATCCATGCATATCTAGAAAATGGTATCATATCTCCCCATCTCACCAACACCCAACATGAAAACCTAATTCAAAGAGCTTCCCGTTACACTCTTGTAGCCAACACCATTTATTGTCCTGCCTTTACAAGAGGTCCATGCTAGAATTTGTGGTGCCCACACAAGTGGCATGGTTATAGAAAATAATTTTCTTCAAGTTGGGTACTATTGGCCTACAATGGAACATGCTGCTTGTAAATTTGTCAGGAAATGTCTACCATGTCAGTAGCATGCAAATCTGATTCATGCACCAGCACAAGACTTGTAGCCCATTGCGCCACCTTGGCCATTTTCATGTTAGGGCTTCAACCTTGTTGGGTTAATCACTCCCCTTTCCTCAAATGGATATAAGTATATCATAATAGCCACAGAGTACTTCACAAAGTGGGTTGAAGCAATTTCGCTCACCCTCACTACTGGCATCCAAATATCCAGGTTCATCTTATACCACATTATTTGCCGCTTCAACATACCATCTACCATCTTGACAAAACATGACATAGATTTTGAAAAGTAGCATGTGGATGATCTGTGTGCTAGACTCCACATCCACCATCATTTCTCCAGTCCATACTTCTCCCAAGGAAATGGCCAAGCTAAGGCAACCAATAAAAACTATCTTAAAAATCCTCAAGAAGGTTGTCAATGATTTTGGTCGTGACTGGCACCTCCAAATAAATCTGACCCTCTAGACCTACTTCTTATCACACTCCTCATCACACTCCCACATGAACCACCCCATATTCCCTTGTATATTATGTCTAATCCATTCTACCCATTAAGTTCAAGCTCCCATCATTGCCTGTCTCCATGAAGAACTATACCATTGATGAAGACTACTGCATGGCATGTCTCACACAGCTGGACCTGTTAGATGAAAAGAGATAGCAAGAATATGATCACCTGGTTGCATACCAAAATTAACTCATAAGGAGTTATAAAAAGAAGGTCCATCCAAGACATTTCCAAGTGGGCAACATGGTCCTAAAGGAAAATCAGAAAGTGCAAGCACACCGAGAGAAAAAGGGCAAGTTTGAAACTACTTGGTTGGGCCCCTATGATGTCATAGCATACCTTGGCTCTCGAGCCTATCAATTATCAACACCAGAAGGTGAGCCCTTGAATGATCCTATCAACATCATACATCTAAAGAGGTTCTATGCTTGAACCAATCCTCCATATTCAGAAAATCCATAAAGAATTAGAAAATACAAAAAAATACAAAAAAAAAGCAAAAAAAAAGAAGAAGCAAAGAAAAATAATCATCTAATGATGAAAACTTGGAAATTCAAGTGCCTTGGACAAGTATCTAAGAAATAAGTGTTATACATAGTGGACTAAGTCATTATCTATCAAACTCCCATCCCCCCAATCCTAAATCCCAGTCCTCTTTATCCAATCCCCATCCCCACTACTAGCTCTTCATCCCAAGGTGTTCTATCCTCAAGCCTATCCAATGCAGCACTAAGATCCTATCCCCAATCCTGAGCTTCCTGTAGATATCTTGTATAGCACAATCCTTCCTGTATATATCCTATATAGTGTGATCTTGCTATTCCAATCCCTGAGATCCTGTACATATCTGCTATAAATATCTTCCTGTCTGTTGTACATATCATCACATTTTTTTGTACATATCCGAATTCATCCTGCAGTAGCATTTGATCAAAGAACTTATCCCATCTAGCCTTGTAGTTGTGCAACATCTTTTGTCGACTATCCTTGATCACAATGATTATTATTTAATTTGTCACTTGCCAGTGAACAACACACATTCTTGATGTAGGAGCATCCTGATTGTAAGAGCAATCTTGCATCACCCAAAAATATTTCTGGTTTATTTTCAACAAGGGCTATCTTGTGTAGAGCTTCTATTTATGGAAATTTACTATTTTTAGTAAGTTTTCTGCTCGAGTTCAGAATGGTCTATTTTCTTTCCTGGAGGTTCATTTTGGTCATATCAACCTGCCAGTAAAGTTTCATTGTCAGATCAAGTGTAGTTTTGAAGATATTGAAAATTTTTGGTATTGGCAGCAGAGTATAGAAACTTTGAGCTAAATTTTAAAGGCTTTAGAGGCCCCGAATGAGGTCCAAACTTTGACTAATTCTATTTAGGCATTGTAGAGAACTTTACACTCTTTCCAAAATGGGGTTATAATAGTCAATCAGGTCAACGGGCGATGACTTATGGTCTGCAGAAAATGGGCCTCCTGAAATGGCGAAAAATGATTTTCCTTCAAAAATTTTGTTTGGGTTTCAAAAGTTGTTTTGAGCTGACAATGATGTAATAAAATGAAAAATAAAATAATTCTAAGTTTGGTTTGCCTTATTGGCGAAAATTCTAGAACCTTCCCAGGCGGTGGAAAATTGCCTATATAAGGAAGGTTGTAGTGTTGTCTTAGGCAGTTTGGAGAAGTTCAGATTAGTTCTAGGTAATCATTTGAGGCTTTGTCCCTCAGAATATTGTAAGGAAGATGCCCATGTGGCTTTGCATATTGTAATTTTGAAAGTTTGTAATTTCACATTTGTGGCGATAATAAGAAGCCCATTTTCTGTTCTTGCAAATTGTTGTTGTTCTCTATTTCTATTGTGTGTTTGCGGTATTAAGGGGAGCATCCTTCATCAAGTGGTATTAGAGTGGGAGTTCCTGAGTGTGTAAACAGATCATTGACTATTAGGTAGTTTTCACCAGGACCATGGGTTAGGGTTTCCATGTAAACAGATTGTTGACTGTGAGGCAGTTTGCACCAAGACCGTGGTTAGGGTTTCAGCAAGTAGTGTGAAAATGCCTCCATGAAGGGAACATGGCTGAAGAGTTGGTGTTGTAACACCTAAGGTTAGAGCACTCCAGAGACAAGTGCAAGCATTGCAAGAAGAGATTCGTAGAGGAATGAATCTTAATGTTAGAGAGAAAAGTCAGGATGAAGCTGAGGGAGAAGGAAATTTTGATCAAGAAGGAGGCAAAATTTTGAGCTAGGAGGAAGAAAGGATTTTCTGAGCCATTTCAAAGATTGGGAAAAGACCTAAGATTAAGGTTCTAATATTTTCTAGAAATCTTAACCCAGAGGAATTGATCGATTGGATCAATGAATGTGAAGAATATTTTGAGTACAAAGATATTGAGGATCTTGATAGGGTCAAGTTTGTGAAGGCCAGATTGAAGGGTCATGCGAAGATCTGGTGGCAAGAGATTCAGTTGGAGTGAAATAGAAGAGGAAAGGATAAAATCACAAGATGGGATCAGATGGTGAATAAATTGAAGTGACAGTTCATTCTTGTTGATTATGATCTTGACCTACTAAAGAAAATGCAAAATTTGAAGCAAGCAGGAAGATCTGTTTAGGAGTATACAGAGAATTTCTATTGAATCCTCATTAGGATAGGCCATGTGGAAGCTGATAAGGAGAAATTTTCCTATTACCTTAATGGGTTAAGGCCAAGCATTCAGGAGGAGTTGAATTTGGTTTGAATGAATAGTATTAAAGAGGCATACCAATTTTCCCTAAAAGTAGAGGAAAAGATGAACAAGAAATTTGAGAGCAGACAAAGTGGAAGAGGTCGTGATGGAAGATCCGATGGATGGTCATAGGAAATGAAGATCCGAAAAAGTAGGATGAGGCCAATAATAGTTAGAATTAGAGAGGAGATAATTTCAATCATTTCCATGATCAGAATAATAGAGATCATGGAGGAAGAGGAAGAGGACAAGGATCTGGAAGAGGAGGGTTCTGTGGAACATGTTTTCATTGTGGGGAAGAAGGTCATAGGGCATTTGAATGTCGTCAACACCAAGGAAGGACATATAGGAGAAATGAAGGCTAGGCCAGAGTTGTGCATGTAGATGAAGATGCCAGATCATCACATTCTGAAGATGCTGAAAGAGGAGAAATGCTGATTAACAGAAGAGTCCTACTAAGTGGTGAGAATGAACCTGAACAAAGGAGGAGCCTATTTCACACTAGGTGCAAGTGTGAGGGTAGGCGTTGTGATGTGATTATTGATAATGTTAGTACTGATAATTTGGTTTTAGAAGAGATGGTGACAAAGTTGAAGCTCAAGAGATAGAAACATCCACATCCATATTGGGTTGCCTGGGTGCAAGATGACCACAAGGTCATGGACAGTGAATAGTGCCTAGTGAAGTTCAAGATCAGCAGGTACCAAGATGAGGTACTATGTGATATCATATCTATGGATGCATGTCATATGTTGTTGGGTAGACCTTGGTAGTTTGACAGGTGTGTTGTACATGATGGTCGTGTGAATACCTAGTCCTTGATAAAGGATGGAGTGTGACATAAGCTAAAAGCATTGAAGCAAACAAAAGAAAAGGTATGTGGTAATGCAAGAATAACTTTTGTTGATAGAGGAAATTTCTTAGATGGTATGTGGCATGAGAATATATGTTTTACCTTAATTCCAAAGGCTAGGAAAGAGGAAGTAGAAGATGTACATGTAGAAGTTGTAGAATTATTGAATGAGTTTCATGATATTGTACCCGATAATGTGCCTGATGGATTATCGCTAGTAAGAAAGATCAGTCATCAGATGGACTTGATTCTAGGACCCAATTTTTCAAATAAGTTAGCACACAGAATGACACTAACAAAAAGTGAAGAGTTGAAGGCATATTTGAAGTTTAGTTCATCACATCATCCATAGATTGTATATGGAAGTAGTGCAAGAAATACATCTGAGTTGAGAAAGTTAGATAAAGGAGAGATAAGTAGTGCTGAAGCTAAGGATTTTGTAGAACATTTGAAGAACATCCATGAGGAGGTGAGGAAGCACATTACCAAGATGAATGCACAGTATAAGGCTACGATAGATGAGAAAAGAAGGCATAAGGAATTTTAGGTTGGAGATGACATCATGGTTCATTTGCAAAAGGAGAGATTTCCAGGTTGTACATATAAAAAGTTGAAAATGAAGAAGTTTAGGCAATGTAAGATACTGAAGAAGCATGATTCAAGAAATGTCTATGAGGTAGAATTGCCTACTGAGCTGAATATTTCACCAGTGTTTAACATTTCAGATTGGATAGAGTATCATGAAGGAGGTGTTGAAGATGAGATCATGGTAGCACAGTGGAGTATTCCAACAACTTGTTCAGCTACCAAGGAGATTGAGGATATACTAGACAGTCACGTTAGTAGAAGCACAAGGAACAGGACATATGGAGAATATCTAGTCAAGTGGAAAGGATGACCTATTGAAGATTCATCATGGCTAACAAGGGAGGATGTTAACTGTCTTGGTTTTCCTCTTCACACCTGAGTCGTGACAGGGTCAGTTCTCAAATTACCCTAGGTGTCTGATGCGGGAGCATCCTGGGTGTAAGAGAAATCTTGCATCACCCAAAAATATTTCTAGTTTCTTTTCAACAAGGGCTATCTTGTGCAGAGCTTCTATTTATGGAAATTTACTATTTTTAGTAAGTTTTCTATTCAATTTCAGAATGGTCTATTTTCTTTCCTAGAGGTTCATTTTGGTCATATCAGCCTGCCACTAAAGTTTCATTGCCAAATCAAGTTTAGTTTTCAAGATATTGAAAATTTTTAGTATTGGCAATAGGGTATAGAAACTTCAAGCTCAATTTTGAAGGCTTTAGAAGCCCCAGATGAGGTCAAAACTTTGACTAAATTCAAGCATTGTAGAGAACTTCACGCCCTTTCCAAAATGGGGTTATAATAGTTAATCGGGTCAACGGGTGATGACTTATGATCTCCAGAAGTTGGGCCACCTGAAATGGTGAATAATGATCTTCCTTCAAAATTTTTGTTTGGATTTCAAAAGTTTTTTTGAGCCGACAATGATGTAATAAAATGAAAAATAAAATAATTCTAAGTTTTGTCGGCCTTATTGGCTAAAATTCTGGAACCTTCCCAGGCAATGGAAAATTGCCTATATAATGAAGGCAGTAGTGTTGTCTTAGGCAGTTTGGAGCAATTCAGAGTAGTTCAGGGTAATCATTTGAGGCTTTGTCCCTCAGAATATTGTAAGGAAGATGCCCATGTGGCTTTGCATATTGTAATTCTGAAAGTTTGTAATGAAACATTTGTGGAGATAATAAGAAGCCCATTTTTTGTTCTTGTTGTTCTTTGTTTCTATTGTGTGTTTGTAGTATTAAGGGGAGCATCCTTCATCAATTCTCCTCATCATTCAATGGGTCCTTGAATATGTATCCTTCCTCCTATCCATCCTAATCTTTCACCAATCAACCCAGGTCCGTGTCGATGTATCCTTCCACACATATAGACCAAATCTTCCCACCATCAATCACATCAATCTCTCTCCTTGGCAAGGGATGTCTTTTGGATTTATCATTTTGGTCTTGGATCTACTTAATCTTTTACAACTTCTCATTGTTCCTCTCCTCAAAGTCACCATGATCCTTTATATCATGGTGAACTATGAATGAGGCCAATCTACGACAAGGTCTTTTTGATCTTTTTCTTCTTCTTGTGAGTCTGTCGGACATGACCCTTGTACGGTTCCCATGTGATCCTATGGGTTAAATGGTGCACTTGGGAAATGTCATTTGTTTCTAGTTTCTCCAACATCATTTCTACCATGCTTCCTCTTGGGTTCATGTGTGATGCTTGGGCAACCTTGCGTGTATTTTTTTGCATCAATCCTAATCAACACTAGTAACAAGGCCTTTTGTCCCTGGTAACCTTGGCAAGTCTCTACTATTTCTATATTAAACTAGGTTGTGCTATCCACATTTACACTTGGAGGTCCCCAAATCCCCGATCCTGCATCATATAGATTAATCTTGCACCTTTCATCTTTTATATAATTGCATTCTACATCCTTCTTTGCTCTTGGAAGTTTGGTTTTTTATTCTCCCTTCTCCCTTCATCCTTTTCCCTTCTTCCCTTCCTTTCTATGTTCTTTTCAAGAAAATTCCACAATGTTTCCTCTTTGCGTTATTTTCTCAAGGGGGTACAACCCCTTATCCTCTATTATAGCATGAGGTATCTTATTATCTTTTCTTTGACACCACGCCACTTGCGGCATCACATCAAACAGGGGAAAAATGTAGACACCTAAAAAAGCTTTACCAAAATAAAAATATTTTATTTTGTAAAAACCCTGATAACATCATCATTTGTTAATTAATTAATTATTTAATTAATTTATTTATTTTTATGTCATTAATTCCTCCTATTTTAGTTAGACACATTTAATTAAAGAATCCCTCCCCAAACCACTTAAATCAAATTTAATTAATTTTCCCCCATTTATTGAATCATTATTTAATAAATTATATCACATTCCTTAAATAAATTTTATATTTATTTAATCCCTCATAACCCTAGAATCTTATAGACTTTCCTAGACTTTCCTAAACTTTCCTAAACCCTTCCTAAACCAACTTAGGATGTGATTCCTACATTTCTTAGCCTAAACCAGTCTTGTTTGACTTTTGGTCAAAACCCCTCATTAATGACCCTTAAAGACTCATTAATGGCCTCTTATACACTCTTTAAGGCTCTTACAATCTCATAAATGAGGACCATGACTCTTCTTTCCACTTGGTTCCCTATACACACTTCCCTAGTGTTGCTCACACATATGCGAGCAAGCTTAACCCTTATCCATCTAACCTTTCCCCTAACTATACCCCAAACTCTACCCCAAACCCTAACTCTAACCCTAGCTCCACTACCTAACCAAATCCCTTCCTCAACTCCTATAAATACCCACTTCTTAGATAAATTCACCAATTCACATAACTATTTCATAGTAGTTTTATAATGCTAGATTACTTCGAGATCTTAAGCTTTTAATCATATTTGTTAGATTAACTCTATTTTATGCTTTTCTAGATCATCTTAGAATAGCTTAATGGATTGAATCTAGTTCTTTGTTAAGCTTTTATAATCATTTGAACATCATATCATATTTCATTTGGATTAAAATCAACTCTAGGTTAATCATTTGTAGCCTAGTTTGCATGTCATCTTCATTAGGATCCTTAAGGCCTTAGGGGAAAATCTGTTGAACTATACCTAATTCTATGCCACTATGATGTTCTTATGGTCCCTAATCCATGCTATTATTTCCAAATCTTCATTAGTAAATTTCTCCAAGTGTTTTGAGAGCACACCCACATCCCTAAATCAAGAACAAATCAAACGGTGATAGGGTGCTCCTATTTCGGTTGTATCTAAATGTCTTTGTGAATAGTTTTCTCTATATACTTAGGAATATATTGTTAGACATTGATTAACTAATGTTTTAATGTTTATCCATTTTTTGAAAAAGTTAGGTTTTCTCTGCACACACCCACAAATGATGCACTAATCAAAAGTATCTAGTTAGAGATATTAACCATGTTAGGAGTCTATTACATCTGTATATTGTCTTTGTCTTTGTTAGAGGACTTTAGGCCTTGTTAGAAGCCTCAACCCTATTAGGAGTTGTTATTACAAAATATGAATGTATGTAGGATGAGCTCACTACCCAAACATGCAATATACAATGATAATCTTCAATACAAAAGATAGAATACAAAAGCCTTTTACTGCTGCTGAATATCTTCAATATTCTGATCTAGCTTATAGGCTCTTCACAAAACTTGTTCTCAATTCACACTGATCTGATCATATATCAGATTTTACATCAATACAAAATCTCCTTAAAACTTCACATTAGCTTCATACCTCATTCTTTACATACATTACTTGCTTACATAACTTTGAATAACATAATATTCCTCTTTATACTAGCTATCTCAAATATAGCTTATCTGTTGGCTTCTATATTATCAAAACATAAAATTAACACTTTCTGCCTTAGGGTTAACATCTAGGATTTCATCTCTAATTATTAAAGTCATTATTTTGATAAAAAAAAAATCCCTTAACTTAAAAGAATCAATTACTAATCGCTGCTTAGTTCTGGTCGGCTCAACACTGTCTTTGTAAAACATTGATATCTTTTTCTATACATGTCATACAATTTTGTGCTCTTAGATGTATCTTCAATATACCTTTTATAATCTATGTTCAAGTGAGCATGCACTGAAAGTACTTCTATGAACATTCCTAATCAAAATAGTCTTTGTGTAGATAGATAAACACCATTATACTTAGACAATTTTCATAGGTTCTCATCCAGAACTTCCTCCTTAGATCATGTTGTCTTAACACTGACTATATGTTTTCATAATGAAAAAATCATGATGTCCTACTTAGCCAAATTTCCAACAATCTTCCCCTTTGTCATTGGTGGAAACATATGGGAAAATTGGCTAGTCCTAAAAACTTACAACAAAATTTCAAAAACAAAATTGCAACATTTTGTAACATTGTGTTACATGGCCATTACAAGATTTACAAAAGTATGTGGATCATACTATTACCCAAAATTTTCTATCATATGGATTTGACATGTTTTCGCTTGTGAAGTAGATCCACAAGGTTTTATGGTTTGCAACCTTGGCCCCATGTTCCTCAATGTGCCACCATGCTCTAGTTGAGATCACGTGTGCCGAAATAAATGAACCAGGAAGATATTCAATTTTTAAGGTCTGCAGGGACATAGTTTATGTTGAGCAGTGCCAAATTTGTCTAAGTATAAAAACCCTTAATTTTTTCTATTTTTTTGATGATGCTTTATTGGTCTTAAGTGAAACCCCTGGTTGTTTTTGACCTTGTGCCTTTTCGCATCTACGCACTTATCTCTGATGTCAACATTTTTCATCTACGCAACTATAACTCATGTGGGCCTCGAGTTAAGGATTTTCCTTTAGTCAGGAAGTCATGAGGGTTAACCGTGGTCAGTCAAAAGTTCATGAGACTTCAAATTTTCTTCAGTCAGGATGTCACTAGATATAATCATGGTCAAAGGATGGTCAGCTCAAGGTAAAGACAAAGACAAATGATAAGGTGTCATGTGTCTCTAGCGGGCCCGGGCTTCATGGCTTACTCTCTCAGTCGTGAGACCCATGGAGAATATTCTTTTCTATCAGGCGACAATGAGACTTACACAGTCGGGTGATCTTGTAACATAAAGAGAATATTTCAAATGATTAGGCGACTTGGAGATTGAAGGCATAGTCACGTGATCACTTGATTAAAGGTAGAGGTTTAAGCTGGGTTAGATTTCCTTCAGTTGGGGAATCTCATGATTAAACCCGTGGTTATGAAAAGATTGCAAAACTTAGAATTTTATACAGTCACCCAATCTCCAGATTGTCCATAGTCAAAGGCAGGTTGAGTTAAGTTGAATAGTTGGTAGTTGTCAGAGTTGACAAGGTAGTCGAAGCAAATAACATAGTGACAGTTGGCAGGGTGGGCCTGGTTCTTCAAAGATGCAGTCACTAGGTCTCTAATTTTTGGGATGGTTAAAGTTTTTATTCAGTGATCAAGAGACTATGTGTTCGCGAGGTCTCTTGTTTCTGGCAGTTTGTGTCCTAGCCTTCAACAATCTGGTGAGTGGTTATGTTATGTCTGACAGTCTTGGTTATGGGACAGTTAAAGTGTGGAATGATCTATGATTGTCTTATGATCGTAAGGAATATTCTTCACCTTTGCGATCATGCGACCACACTCTGATTTATGCTGATTTATGCTGATTTATGCTGATGGAGCTTGAATTTGAATCCTTTTGTTTGGTTTTCACTAGTGTTTGATCCAATGGGCCATATGTGAAGTTGGGGGTAGCTCAGAATTAATTTTTTCAGGATAGTTGCAGGTTGCAAAGATGATGAGGAAGATTTGGGTGGTCATCACGTGTTGATTTCTTATTTCCTGAGGTACCATGTCGGTGGTTTTGCACTGAAGGAGCATTAAAGGCTTGGTGCCACCTGTGACCATTTATATTTTTAAATTTAAATATCTGAGAAGTACCAGATTTGAGTAGTTATGGCAAGCCTGAGATATAAAGAGGTAGATGGATCAAGGCGGCTTGTTTGCAGGTAGATATGATGAAATGGACATGCAAGCATATATCTGATCGACCAAGATATTTCAACAATGCATTTATGATCAAAAGTGATAGAATTAGGGTTTCCATTATTATATAAAAAATTTATGTAAACCTAAAATATTTTGGACTCCTTCCTACGTGCAAGGGAGATGTATATATTAGTTTTTTGGAGCTTTAGAGAAAAAAATAGTTTACATTTTGTAAAAAGAATTTTCTTTCTTAGGAGTTATTTGAGGAAATTGTTCAAGCCTCTAGCTCTTATAGTTTGTAATATTTCATTGAAATCTCAAATTCAATAGAGGCTATCTGTGGCATTTTTTTTTGCCCTCTGGTCTTTCCCTTGTCTTTATTTCTCTTATTGAGTATAATATACTGGCTTTGTTAGAGAAATCTTGGAGTTCCAGAGCCCTTCTTTCTTTCAGCTCATTTCTGTACTATTGTGTCTGATTTGATTTGAGTGAGTTTGTGGGTATACTTCAACCCCCTATCATTCTGTCTCATTCTTATGCCCTTTTTTTGAAGAGAACATTTGCTTGCAAGTCACAGTCTGTGTCTTTTGTTCAGGCCTCTCTGTGAAACACTTATGCAAGCCTGTTTAGGAAGATTGTGTTCTATTAGATCTAAGAGCCTTCATGATAATTTGTTTAGTGTATTGTGTTCATTTCAATTTGGTCTATCACCTAGTAGGTAGTTTGCTTTTGGTCATTTCCCTTCTTGCTATCCCTTTTCCCTCAAGAGTTTACTTTCCTGTCTAGAAGCAAATTAAGGTGATTATGCAAGAGGAACCAGCCTAGAACCTAGAGGTCTCATCTTAGTTAGCATAGGTTCCACACCTGGAGATGATTCCCATGTTATAATAAGTTATCAAGATCAAGAGAGCTTGAAACAAGGGTTTAAAATTAGTGTATAACAATTCTGGCATGCCCGGTGGGCCTAGAAGTTTAGATTTATGTTCAAGGTGCTCCTATAAGTTTAGAATCTCATATTCAAAGACACCTCACCTTGGGCATAACATTTCTAACTACTAGAAAGGAGTTCATCTCAAAAGATTGTTCTATCTCTGATATACTGATTGCATAATACAAAATTTTAGAAGTTTTTCTATCAAGTATATCTGGTGACTCCACTGATTTCACAAATTTAGGCTAACCATGTTTAAATTTTATGGGAAAGATTGAGACTAGAAGCTCAAAGCCCACTAAATTTTTAGAGTTTCCCTTAAAAAGAAGCTACAAAGGTAGATCAACCCACAAAACATCCCCTGGAAGGAGAGTACAGTCCACACCACCTGATACTTTAGAAAGGAGACCTTTTCCCTTTCATCTCAGCAGAAGAAGAAGATCTCTAACTAGAGATCTAGAAGAAGATTCAAATCCAACATCAAATCCAACTTACACAGTTGCTACTCAGCAAATTTTAGCTCCTACAATGGCTAGGCAGTTTTCTTTTGCACCTTTCAACCTAGGAATTCCATTGAACTTTGCTCAACATCATGATGTGCCCTTGGTGGCACTAAAGAGCTTACCTGATTTCACAGGTGAAGGACAAACTACAACTTTTGAACACATTAGAGATGTGACCACTATCTACAACATACATAATATAACTCAAGAAGATGTGGCCACTAAGTTATTAGTAGCCTCCCTTAAAGGTAAGGCTCTTGAATGGTTTAGAACTTTAGCTTTTGGTTCTATTAATTCATGGGATGGATTAGGGGACGCATTCAGTAAACACTTTGAAGATAAATTAGACAACCTATCTTTGGTTGACCAGTTGACAACCATTAAAAGAGACCCTCAAGAAAAAATGACAGATTATAAAAATAGATTCCTCAAGACATGGAATAGAATTCTAGTCTCGGTGAGGCCATCAGCTGATCATGCTTTCCTATATTTCTTGCAAAGCTTGAATGGTCAAATCTCTTTCATGATCCAATCTATGGGTGGTACCTCTTTACCCTAAGCTTTTGACATAGCTGTCAAGGCTGAAAATTGTTTAATTCAGGCAGGCATGATAGAAAGATGGCCACCCATGCCCATCTTTCCTAGCCTTCAGCCCACTACACCTCTACAAATACCTCCTTTTAACCCTATCCCACCCTATTAGCTCCTCAGGCTAGTGCAATTAGTGAGGAGCTAAAGGCAAGTTTGTCTCAAGAACTACAAGAGATGACGAATAGTCAGTAAAGTAGTCAACAAGAAATGACAAATTTGCTACAAACTTTAACTAAAGAGGTGACAAACCTAAAGAATCAGGGGAAAGGAATCAGACCCCCTTTTCAGCCACAAGGCAAAGGTCCTAATCAACAATATCAGAATTAAGGAAAACCTTATTAGAAAAATAGGCCACCATATCAAGGAGCTTACCAAAAGCAAAATTTTAATCAAAGACCATTCCAACCATATAACCCTGCACCTCTTAATTCTGCAAATCCAATTAGGGACATTGTTCCTAGTCAAAATAATACGGCCTTGGAAATTGAATGGTGTTTCCCTTGTAATCAACCTCACAATCAGGCTACATGTTCAAATGGATGGATGAACCAAGCTCTAATGGTTCAGAATGCCTCACATGCCCAATCAAAGGCCTCTTCCAGTGGATCAATTCCTCAACAAGAATCACAAGTTGATGAGACTGCTCTTTTTAATTGGGAGAAGCAAGACTTCAATGGAGTCAATGGTGAATTTTCTATTTCTACCAACATAAGGTCAAAGAGAAGAGCTCAAGACATGGAGCGAGTAGATTTTGGGACTAAAGCCACTACATCTGTAGAACCACTGTAGCAAGCTACTCCCATCATATTTAAGACAACTCCTATCACTACAAGAAAAGAAGGCCAAGTTTCCAAAGAAGTGGAGCCTATCATAGTAAAAGCACAACAAAGAGTACATACTGTGACACCTTTCAATATTGTAGACAACATGAAGAAGGTGAATGTTACCATGTCTATGTGGGACTCTTTGGCTATTCCGAGACAACCTGAGATTTTGAAGAAAGCCATGACTGAAGTAACAATTCCTCAACCTGCAAAAGAGACTTCAAAGCCAGTGTTGGTCAACATTGATCAAGAAAAGGAGGCTCCAAATTGCAACTCCAAAGCCAATAACATTCAAGGTAGGAGCTTAAAACCACCTCCCTTTTATGTATCTTTAATTATTGGAAAATCCTTAGTACATAACTGTATGGTAGATAGTGGAGCTACTAGTACTGTAATGCCCAAAAGGGTAGCTGACCAATTAGGACTAAAATATGAACCCTTCCAAAACAAGGTTACACAACTTGATGGATCCTCAGTTAACACTATAGGTGTGGCTAAGGATACCAGTTTAATCCTTCATGCGAGTTCTAATTTCTCCATCCTACTTGATATATATATCATAGATCTCCCTGCTTTATTTTCCATATGTCTATCAAGGGAGTTTATGTTAGGAATGAATGCAAAGTATTTTGGTAGTCATTCTGTAGCAGTTGTTGTTGCATTCATGACTTGGATTGTCATTGATGTCAACACAATGATATTCTGGATATCAGCAGGAAAGTAGGTACAATTTTGTTTTGTGCACATGTTGTATTGTAGATTGGCTTTTGCACAATTGATGGTATGTTCCTTGGTGTGTTATTAACCTATGGTTAACAATGAAAAAATAAATTCATTCATTCATGAGAGTTATGAGCATTTTGGTGAAAGCAGTGTTTAGACAGTGTTTTTGTGAAGCGATTTTCAGAAATTGGAGGATATCTCTTAGCTGGGATGGAATCTAATTTTGTGCAGTTAAAGGGATGTTGGAGACTCATTAATGATGATGTGGTTCATAGCAAAAAATTTGAGGATATGTTTGGAGAAATTTACAGTATCTGGAACCCGACAGTTTTATGTGAATTTTGTGTGTAGCGTGTAGAAATTATTATTTTGTAATTGAGAACTAACTCATTTGTAATTATTTGAGTTTGGTATATAAGAAGGAATTTTTTCCTTATTGAAATATGTATTGTAAAGGTTGAGATGCGAATATATGCATGAAGTGAAGAAAAGAGCTAATTCAGTGATGAAGGAAGACTTGTGAGTACATAGATGTGGAATTGTGATCTTGTGTAGCAGAGAGTGTGGTTTTGGCACAGTGTGAAGGAGGTAATATATTTCATATTATTCTATTGAATAATTCTAAGATCTTTTGGATAATGGGTTCAGAGATCTTGCCTTGAAGCTGTTTGGGCAGTGGGTCCTTCTGTCTTCCATAAACTCTTAACCGGGTTAGAATCTTTTAACAGGGATTCAAAATCTCCTAACAGGGATTTATATGTACTGAATCTATTTCATAAGACTCCTAACAGGGTCCATCCTCTAACAAAGAACTTTCATATTAGTGCATCATTTTGTGGGCATCATTCCCACTGGGGTTTACTCTTTTCAAGAGGTTCCTTAGTCAACATATCTTGTGTTATTGTGCAATTGTGTATGGTTATCTTTCTATGGTTGATTACTACATTAATTATATTGTTTAAAGAAGTTGAATGGTTAAATTATTAGATAACTAATTCACCCCCCCCCCTCTCAGTTATCTTGGGGATCTTTACTTTCTAACAATTGGTATCAGAGCGGTAGGTCCTTGAAAGAAAAGTTTAACAACTTAAGGAGATCCATGGTGAATTTAAGGAAAGAAAGCCCTAAGTTTGATGGAGTAAATTTTGACAGCTGGAAAGAAAAGATGAAGACACATCTATTGTGTTTAGGACCAAGTTATTGGTTGATTACAAAGAATGAGAAGACTATCATTGAGGAAGACAATCTAGAGGCAGGAACTAAAGATGAACTAGATCTATTCATGTGTAACATACTTGCAAGAGAAGCACTTTTGTCAGCACTATCAGAGAATGAATATAGTCAGGTAAGATATTTGAAAACATCTCATGCAATTTGGAAAGCTTTACATTCTACTTTTGAAGGTGATGAACATGCAAAGAAGGCTAGATTACATAATTGGATTTGTGCATTTGAAGATATCAGAATGATGGAAGATGAATCTATTAGAAGCTATATTGGTAGGATGTCTTAGATTGTAATAGGAATAAAGTCTTGTGGAGGTTATAAGACAAAGAATGAAGTGATAGAAAATTCTGAGAACTTTGACACTAGTATTCAAGCAGACAACACAAATGACTGAACAAGTGATACCTTGTACATCAAAATTTTCAAGAGAAACTCTTCTTGGAAGATTAGAAACAATAGAGATGAATTTGAGATTATCAGGAGAGCTACCTAGAATGGAGACAACATTCGGTGCTCTTTGTATACACCTAAAAATGGTCACCTAGACTATTAGCCCCTTTTGCTAAATCATAAATTGCTTATTCTTGATCAAATCCCTGTGCTATCATTTATTCAATTATTTTCTATGGGCTAACCATTTTATCCTAAGTTTTTATTTATTTAAAAGGAATATTTCCTCCCCTTTTAATAAATAAAAACCCCACCTTTTCCTCTTATCCTATGTTGCACAAATAAAGCATTTAATTCTTATTTATAAAGAAAAATAAAAATAAAATAAAAGAAAAAGTACTTTTTGTCTCACATGGACATAAATTAAATGCTCAACATAAAGTAAATGCTTCTAATTTTCTTATTGGAGGATATTTGTGCACAAGGATCAAGCTTCTTTTTTTCTCCACCGTTGATTAAATCTTTTGCCTCTTAATCTCCATGGCCCATTCCTTTTTCATTCCCTATAAAAGGAGAGCTCTCTTCTTCATTTGCACACATAATTTTTATGCTATTGTTATGCTATAGGTTTTATAGGTCATCTTGGAGCTTTTGGAGATATTCTTGCATCAAGTTTTGAAGATTTGGAGCATTGTTGGCATTCATCTTGGATCTTCATCAACACTCTATCTTCTTGTCTTCATTCTTGCATCATCATGGCTTTCTTGCTTCATAGTTAGATTTCATTTCTTGCATCTTTCATTTTCATAGCTTAGCTTGCATCTTCATTCTTAGCCAGCTTGCATTGCATTGCATTTCATTTGATTCTTGGGGATATTGGCATTCTTGCGCTTGTCTTTATTGAATCTCCCATTGCATGGTTTACTAGCAAGGTTATTGGCTAAATAGCTCTAGCTGAGAGCATTCTTAAAACCCTTGCACTCCATGCCTAGGGAGCTATGGATCGATTTGTGAGGCCTCATTCTTGAGTTCCCTTGCATGTAATGATTCATAGAAGTGTGGTCACATTTTCACCATACATTTTTGGCACCCACCGTGGGGCAACCCACCTCTTGCATGCTGGTTTTGATTATTTTTGGAGCTAACCCTTGTGCAGATTTGTTTGGAGATGAAAAAAAACCCTAGATTTGAAAGATTTGACCATATCTCCCAAATGGCTTGGTTTTCTAGTCTAAAAATATTTTTGTATGTTGGCGACATATCAAAGAAGCTCCAAACAAAATTTTAGAATTTTCAGAGGTAATTTGTATTTTTTATGATTTTTTCTTTATTTTTCATAAAAAATCAATTTTTGGCACAATTGAGCATATTTTTCAGAAATTTTTATATTTCTGAAAATTTCTTCAAATTCTACAGGGGGTCCATTCATTGTGTTTTTAATTTAGAAATCATATCATAGCTCATTTGGCTGATTTATAAAATCTAGTCTATTTTGGTAAAATGGCTCTCTAGGGCACAAATGAAGAGATTTTTTTGAAATTTTTATATTTTTGGAAAGCTCTCTATTTTTTGATAGAGGTCTCTTTTCTGAATTTTGAGTTTAGGGTCTGAATTCATGTGGTAAAAATCAGATCTTGTTGACTAGGTCAAATGCAAAAAAAATAAAATTTTGTGATGGGTATGCACTTATTTTTCATTGTTCATTGCATGATATGAGTTATCATTTGGATTATTTGCTGGTTATCATTGCCCCTAACAATTGATTTTCAGATCTAACCTTAGGGTTTTCATAAATTGGATATATATTGCATATCTTGTTTGCTTGTTCTCTTGTCTTGTTCATTTGAAGGTGCTCTTGCTTTCATGGAAAATGCTTAAAATCTACTAAGCGCGTTGCATTGGACTTGAGGTAGTTTGTTATATCTCTACAAAATTTGGATTTTGAGATTAAAATTGAACCTCTCATGTGTTTGGCTTGAGTTTTTACATGCTTTCATAGAACACATTTCAATTGATGCTCTTAATGGGAAATGAATGAACATAGATTTGCTTTCATACAAGTTTGTGTAAGTGAATGCTTGTGTTTAAACCTTAAGTAATTCTTGGTTCCAATATCAAATATCTCATTGAGTGATTGGGGGCATGGATTCATTCCTTGTTTACATAGAGAGTTAAATGCACCACCTTGTGGACTCACTCTATGTTTGCTTGGAAAGTTAAATATTCCATTGGTACACCCCTTTTTCATTTGTGAGTAGTATTGATAAGAAACTTTAGAGTACTTGTGATTGATCTAGATTGCTATCTTGGGTTATTGGACTCGCTAATCTGCCGGCCCCTTGTTTCCATCCTGTGGTTGCAATCTCAGCACCATATTAAAGGGGAGGGGTCAACAGGAAAGAGGCGTTAAGTGCTCCACTTGGCAACCCTTTTGTGCTTTTTGGAACTCACTTGTTTTCTAAGGTGTGGACTCACTTTGAGTTTGTGTGAGGAGTTAAATGTTCCACTTTTTTGGACTCATCTCATGCTTACTTGAAGGGTTAAATTTACCACCTCTAGTGCTCTAAATACTTTTGATAGTGAATTACTTAGTTGTTATTTCTAGAAGGCCTGTTTGGGGACACACCACCTCAAGGGACGACCTTAACTCCTGTGTTCTAGCGGAGTATAAATAGCGGGAGGTGAATTGAAAGACACCTCTCTTGGGAATTGAGTTTGATATCACTCTTGGCTAAGCCTCAAAAAACTTTATACCTTTGAGAAGTGAAGGAGGAGATTTGGGTTACCATCTCCCCCCGGTTGTGTGATTTTGGATTCTTCTCATCTACAGATTTGGGCCTCACGTACCTTGTGTATATCAAGGACTCCTCTTAGAAAGCCATGTGTATCCTTGTAGATAGCTTGCTAAGGTGTTGTTGTGTTCTATGTGCCTGCTAAAATATTTGAAGAACATACACAAGTAGAATCTTTAAGGAGTAGAAATACTAAGTCACTATTCTTGTTCATGTGCAAGGTTGCTTTGCCCCTTGCTCATTGTTTGAAGACAACTGCTTGATTGAACTCCTTGATTGTTGTCTTATGTGCTTGATCCATGATAAAAATCTGTTGATATATTTACTTGATCTTTTAAAACACTTCAAACTGATATTTTTATGTTCGTTGGTCATAGAGTCGTACAACTCTACAAAATTGTCACCCCACTTACTGGAAACTATCATCTGGCTTAAGGTGAAGTATCACCCTATTTGCCTAAGAACTATCGCCTAGGTCATTTCTATTGTCCTATCATTGTTGCAATCCAAAGCTGCTAAACTTGCATTTTAACCTGTCATAGAGTGTCCTTTTCTATTCTTATCTGAAGCTAGTTTGTTATCTACATGCTTAGATTTGTTCTAGACTGAAACAAATGAGCTAAAATTATTGGATTTGAGCTTAACGAATGCTACTCTTGATCACTTGTCACATCACGGTTACCTCTCTAGCTACTTGCTTATTGAGCTTCTTGCTCACTGCTCGGCTTTAGTCAATTGATTGCTGTAAGTGCTTGAGCACTTTTGACGAGCCATCTCTCTATTTTTCTACTTTGACAAGTGATCTTTATTAGCTTTTCTTATCTCATATCTGAGAAACTTTGTCTCATTCTATTAGTCAACCAACATCTCTTTTCATGCCGGTTACAACTCGATCTCAATTTGAGTGGGAGGATCACCCTCCATTTAATTATACACAGTTACCTTCTCCAACTAGATGCTCACGAGCACCCGCTAGCAATGACAGTTCTAGTTCTGACCAATCTAAGGATTCTAAGGCTACTCCATGGTACAAAGGAGGTTTCCTCTTTTCTGCATTCAAGACCCCCAAAAACACAGACAGTGTCTCACTCACTTTGACTGAACAAGTAAAATTTCAATAGTTGCAAGCACACTTTAAGCACAAGGATAACCAAGCACACTTAGACAAAGAACACAATCAACAAAGAATGGATGCTACTAGGCGCATGGCTTATAGAGGGACATTTCATGAGCAACCTGAGACTAGTAATCATGAGCATAGACCTCTTTTTACCAATGGAAACAATGGCAACAACACGCCACCAAGATCTCCTCTAAGACCTACTTTTGGTGTGCCTTCTTCACCTCCTAGACCTCCTCCCTCTCAACATGAGGCAGAGGAAGATGATGAGATTTCTAGTGAGGATCTTATGAGATTTGAACAAGATGTGGTCTCCCAATGAATGATGCATAAGCTTTTAGAGTGTAATGGCGATCAATATTTTCAATATATGACTTCTAGAGGATACAAGATTCCTCCTGGCTATGATGTTAGACAAATTGTCCAACAAAGAGTACCAACTGAATTGGAAGTCCTTCAGGAAGAACTGCGTCGGACAAATCAACGCCTTACCCAAATGGCAATAGAAAGAGAGCCTCCAAAGGTCTCTTTTGTAGAATCAATTTGTGCTCTTCCTTTTGATAAAAATCTATACATGGTCCCATTTCCTAGGGATATTGAGGTTCCCAAATATGACAAGTATGATGGAAATGGTGATCCCCATGATCATGTACATCACTTTTATGCTCTTAGTATGGACTTTCTTCAGGAAGACACATATATTCTATGATTATTCCCTCGAAGCTTAAGAGGACAAGCTTTAGAATGGTTTGCAAAGTTGACACCTCCTTTGAAGACTTTTGATGAGTTAGCTATGCACTTCACACAACACTATTCATACAACATCCAACAACCTGTCACCGTGATAGATCTTGGTAATCTAAGACAACATCAAGGTGAGCCATTTTCAACTTACAATGTTGGAGGTCATTGTATTCTCGATATCCTCGTCAGCTACCCGAGAGAGAAAAGATTGACATTTTTGTCAACACTCTGGTGCCTGAGCTATATTATGATCTAAGGAAACAACTATTCCCTTCTTTCAATGACATGGTTGAAAGTGCATATCGAATTGAGGATGTAGCTATAAGAAAAGGGGATATTGTTATTAATAAAGATGTTAAAGGCAATGGCAAAGACAAGAACAAACCTTGGAATAAGAACAAGTATGTTGTTAATGATGGGGTTGTTGACGCTCCTAAAGTTAAAGAGCCTGCTTTCAATCTCTCCAATGCTATCTATGCAGCAAAACAATAAGAAGCTACCAACACTTGCAGTGCTCCTAAACCTTAGTATGCAGATAAGCCTAAGAAGTCATTTCGAAAGCGAGTCTATACCAAATTGGCAGAACCTTATGATGTGATCCTTAAGACTTTGGTTGATAATGGATATCTTACACTTCCTGATAAACCTGGTAACTGGGATCCACTAGATAAGCTTGATTGGTGGTGAGAGGATTCTTATTGTCATTATCACAGAAACAAGGGACATCCAACAGACAATTGTTTTAGGCTTAAGGATGATATTCAGGATCTTATTGAGAATGGCACAATCTCCACTGATGGCTTAACTAGAAATTTTGATCACACAGCTTTCAAAGATCCTCTACCTAAGCATGATAAGGGGGAAACCTCTCAAGCACATAAGAAGAATCATGATGCTAAGATCAATTACATGTATCCTTCTAATACACCTGTGATCAACATGGTAGAGCCTGTTGAGAGTGTTCTTATGGTAAGATCTCAAGATGATAATAAAGCCAATCATGGTAAGCCAAAATTGGTCTTTCAAACACATGGTAGTTCATCTTCCCGAAGTGAGACACTGAATGCTATTACTAGGGGGCAAGCCAAGATTGTCCTTAAAACTACGCAAGATCCCAAGCAGGCTTTGCCTTCCAAACAAGCGGCTCCTTCAGCCACCCCTAGCTATGATCTTGTCCAACATTTGCAAAAGATGCCAGCCCAAATATCCATTTTTGAGTTGCTTCAGTTATCCCCTTCACATAGAGAAATCCTTGAGAAAGCTTTGCATACAGCACATGTCCCCAAAGACATTGATCCAGATCAATTTCAGGCTATGATCAACCACATTTCATCTCCACTATCTCTCTCCTTTTCTACAGAAGATGACATATCTATTGCTCACCCTCATAATTTGGCTTTACACATTGAAGTTCTAGTATACAACACCCGAGTCCACTGAGTCCTGATAGACAATGGTGCAGGGTTAAATATTGTTTCTTTCAATGTCATACAACAGTTGGGTTTGTCAGAATTTGCTATGGATTCCAAGAAGAAGATTACTATAAAAGCTTACGATGAAGAGGAAAGATCTTCCAAAGGTCTTGTCACACTGCCTGTCCGAGTGGGTCCTATCACAAAAGATATTAGCTTCCAAGTATTGGACATCCCACTCACATATAACATTCTTTTGGGTCATCCTTGGATCCATGACATGCAGGCTGTTCCTTCCACTTTTCATCAGTGCGTCAAATTTCCATACAATGGCATTGAAGTTGTGATTCCTGGAGACAATACTATTGCTATTAATGCTCTGGCTGCTACTGAAAAATTTGTTCCTCATAATGAACCTTCTATTGATCCTAGTACGTCTCTAGTTGCTACTGAGAAATCACTTAAGATGATGAGCCTTGGTATGGGTGAATATACGCTAGATTCATTTGCTTCTATACCTGTTTCTCCTAGGTCATATGGGAAACCTTCTGATACAATGAAGCCTTCCACTTCTGCTATGGTGATCTTTGATACTTTCATTCCTTCATCCATTCCTTTAGAAGAAGAAAGAGAAGAACAAGCTATTCAAGAATGGATCTATAGAGAAGATTCCAGAAATACTCCCATGCTCAGTAATTCAGACACAGATACAGATGAGTCACCACTACACACTATGGCTCACATGGGAGATGATCTTCCTTCTACTTCACTTCTTTGGGGGGAAGCATGTATGCCTACTGATGATATTGCTGAGTCTTCTATGTCTAGAACCTATGTTCCTAAAGAATCATTGCACTATGATAGACAACATCACAACATTGAGCGACTGCTACAAAGAGGTGATCTATCACATAACGACATGAGTGTTTCTACTTCTCATCATATTAAACCTCTTCCCAAAGATTCTTCCATGATAGATATGGATGTTGATGTAGTTCATATTTCTCATAACCCACCCGACATAGTTGATGAGTCTTGTGTTGGATCTGATGAGTTTGTTCCCCGTATTGCCTTAGTGGACTACGTTGGTCCTCCTATGACGAATCTAGATCTAGCTACTTTTGGAGCCTACCCTATAGGCTCAACCTCTCTTGTTACTAGAGATGACATCCCTCACATAAATGCTATTGAACCAGTCACTCCATTTCATCTTGCATCAACACCTATTACTTCTTCCACCAGCGAACTAGCAACAAAAAAGATTGAATCAGAAATCAAGCATCATAGTCATCAAGTCAAAAGAAAATAGCAATGGTCAGATGGCAAAAACCACATTGTGGCGGTATCTGAACCTAAGAAAAGTAAAGATAAAAATTTGCTCAAAAATAATGACTCCAAAATAAAAGATGAGAAGCTGATTCTCTACAAACAAATGGTGCATTACTTCAAGCATGATCTCATAACTGTTATACTTCAGCCCATTCCTAAAGCTGAGAAAAGAGTTGCTAATGCATTGGTTACTTTGATATCCATCTTACAAATGAAAAAGCATAAATCTCGCTTCAAGTTCCTGGTGGATGAATTACGCTATCCTGCTCACAAATCTTACAATCCTACCATCTTTCCATGTCTTCCACCTCATACTCCTCCATGCCATTCTTTCCGCCATCCCTTACACTTTGCCTTTGTCTCTGGTGGCTTGTATAGGAAGGGTCTAGATGGAACTCTCCTTAGGTGTCTAGAAATAGAGGAGTCAGAAAAAGTACTAGCTAAAATCCACGATGGCATATGTGGATCACATTCTAATGATCCTCCACTAACTCAGACATTGCTTAGGGCTAGTTATTATTGGTCGAACTTGTTGAGACCTCCTATCATCACAGCTGTAGCATTTGGGCCTGGGGCCTATCAGTTCTCTACATCAGAGGAAGCAGATCTTTAATGCCCATTTCAGTCTGGGGCATTCCTTGTATATACTTTATGATCCTAAAAAAATTACAAAAAAAATCATATATGATGCTAAAAAAAACCTAAAAAGCATATAAAGTACTAAAAAAATGAGCATCCTAGTGAAAACCTAGCAATAGGTGCTTTGATGTCTCACCAAAAAAATCAAAAAATTCAAAAAAAAATAGAAAAAGTGCCTTGGTGAAAACCTAGAAACAGGCGCCTTGGTAGCAAAAATACAAAAAAATTATAAAAAAGTCCTGAAAAAATCTATCAAGTGGTGAAAACCTAGAAACAGGCGCTGCTTGAGACCCTCTGCACCTATGTCTATCAGTCTTGCATGGCGCTCTTTCGCTCCACTTCTTGCTTTGCCTCTCCTAGCCTGGAATTGATTCTTGTCTTAGTCTAGGGGGCATATGTTGCTTTAAGCTTATCTTGGGTCTCTTTGTGCGTCTGGGTTTCTTGGGTAACTTGGTTCCAATGGTGTTTTTCAACAACACCCCAATGGTGTTTTTAAACACTACCCTTGCGTCGAGTGTTTCTCAACACTTATTAGATGTCCTACCTACAGTCTAGTATGATGCGATATTTCTCATTTGCAGATGCAATACTCAAAGTTTGACTCTATGACCTACACACACGTGTAATACCTCTCCTACAGTGATACTATGATTTGATACTTTTTTTATGATGGTTAGAACTATGCACTCATGTTTATGTTTTCATGGAGGATTATACGTTCATCAGATGATATTTATATGCTCAGATATAGTTACTTTGATTATATGTTTATGAGATCCTAGAAGAATGTATTAGTTTTACATGTTTTATCTCATGAATGGTATACTAACCCTTATCTCAATTGGTTTATGGATACATATGTGTTTTTTTCATGACTCAGGACGAAGTCGTAGTTACTCACTTGGTGAGGTCCACACGATGTATCGATCCTAGTCATCTACTTGCATATATCTGATGTGTATATCTATATGTATATGTATCTCTTCTTGGTGATGCAGGAATTGCAGGTACCGGGTATCGTCTCCACCTGGTTCCACAGGTCTGAGCGATCCCTTAAAAATCCTCGATCGTTGTTGTTGTCATGGAGATATCATCAAGCTTCACAAAAGAAAACCTTTATCCTTGATCATTCACCTTAGGTGGGAAGTGCCGGGTCAGTTCCTGGTAGGGAGATATTATGTGGTTTATCAGTTATTAGGGTTTGGATCTTGTTCTTACTGTTAGGGATACTCAACTTTGTCAGTAGGTTATCTAGGTGAGTCCTTGTTGATCGATGTCTGTCTTAGTGACTTATCCCTGTTTAGATTTTCATGTTAGTATTAAGATCGAGTTGCTATTTGTACCTTGCATCTTCTGGTTATATAGTTATAAAATGTTAGTAAAATGAATAATGAGTCATTTATACTATATGTGTCATAAACATGTGGGTGCACACATATGCTTATGAACACATATAGGTATATTAAGGTATAAATATATATTCATAAATATAAATAAATATATATACAAATAACACTAGCTTTATGGTTGTTGATAAAAATAAATTAAGAAATAAATAAAATAAGATAAAATAAAATAACTTTTGGTAATAAAACTAACTAGCTAGGAGGGAGTTGAACTCGAGATCTCCTAGAAGTTGGGGCTAGTTAGTTACCAATTGTGCTATGTGAATTCCTTGTAAGGTAAGTAATTAAATTTATTATTAAACCTTATTTTAGAGAATATTTTAATAAAAAAAAATATATATAAACAAAACTTTATTTGTTACGGGAGAAAATTAGTTTCTCCTCCAACCGACTATGGAAGTTGGAGAAGTTTCTTCCCGTATAGAAACTTCTCCAACCAAATAGTTGGAGAGGAGATTATATCTATGATGATTGGTTCGGAAGACGGGGGGCTGGAAACTATTTTGGGAACGGAAAAACTTTGGCTAATCAGGAGAAATTTGGGAGCGGAGGAACAGGGAGCAGCGGAAGAAATTTTGCAGGAACGGGCTTCGTCAACCAGGGAACTATTTACCAGGTTGGAGCTTTTCCCTGATAATTCCTAAAATATGAAATAATTATTTTATTGTCTGTTTGTGCATTATTGTTTATGTCAGATCGGCAAACTCAATAGTTTTAACATCATGGTTATATTAATATTTGCTGAAATAAAATGTAAATTCACATAATATTAAACGTTAGAAAATGTATAAGAAGTTAGATAAACAAATAAAATACATAATGTTGTATTTTATAATGTTATTAAGGATTATATTTTCCTGTATATGTCCTTAAAAAAATATAAAATAAAATATATATAAATATAAAACTATTAACCTACTAATGTTTGGATATTCTAAAATATTCATTAATTAATTAACCATTGTCTTAATATTCTTATTATGTAATAGATAAAATTAAATTCTATTAAATGTGTTTTAAAAGTTTTAAAAAAATGATAAAATAAGATCAAAAAAATATATATATAGGGCCGCTGCCGCGGCGGGTCCCGCGGTACCGGACGACAGCGTCCGCTGCCGGCGGCACCTTCGGGTGCCGTGCGGCAGCGACCGTTGTCGGCGGTACCCGGGGGTACCGCACGGGAGCGGGCCCCCGTGTAGGGTTTTTTTAAAAAAAAAGAAACATTTTTTTTATTTAATTTTAGCATTTTTAAAAAATACAATTTCGGTATTTTATGTATAATATAGGGTTGATATATTATATGTATAATATAATGTTTAACATTAATCTAAGTAGATATTATATTTTATATATATATAATATAGGTATTATTATATATATATAATATAATTTGAATTTTTATTAATTTTGTATTATATTTTTATGATAGTAGTAATTGAAAACATGGGTTAAATCATTTAATACATATGATATTGATAATTAGACTTATATTATATATATATAATATATATTATTATATATATATAATATATATTATTATATATATATAATATAATATTAAAATTGAAGAAATATGTCAAATTGTTTATGTTAAGGTGTTCTTTTTTTTTAGATATATTATTTTGATGGTTTAGTTTTATATTATGAATTTGGTTATACATACATATAATTAAAGAATTGTCGGACAAAGTGATATTAAATATCATTATATTATGTAATGAAATTTGTTAGATGAACGAAATGTTTGAACTAGAGGCATATTTATTTCAATGTTTTAACTGTGTAAATACTTTTAAGTTGTAAATAAATAATTGATTTCTTAGTTCCATGCTTAGACAAATGTTAGGATGGGGGCTAGAAAACGGAAACAAAACTCTTACTTTCAATTTTATCAACAAATCAAACTAGTCAAACTTGTGATCTCCTAAGCATCCTAGGTAGGTCTGTTATAATGAAATTGTTGGACATGTTAGTGGTTTGACTAGGGAAACCTAACGGGAATAGGTTAGGGTTAGGAAACCTAGGAACCCCTAAGTGAGTGGCTCTCAGTGCGGGGCCGGGGCCCTAAAGTGGCTAGACCAGGATAACCGACTGATGAGTTAGTTAACCAAGTGATAACCTAATAAAATTTAAGGGATGGGTTCAAAACATTAAAAAGATTATATTGTACCTCGCCCATGCCATTAGCGCTAGGACAGGCTATGGATGGGAGTGGGAGAAGGTACCTATGCGTAGGTACAGATCGAATGGCGCTTGTCTGTATGGAAGGCATTCGATTTCCGCATGTGCCTACTTGGGGGCCGGGGCCCAGTGTGGCTAGTACCAGGACAACCCAAGGGGTGAGGGCTATGCGATGACACTCACTTAGGTTGTTGCTTAGGATTTCCTACCCAAACCTTAGAATCCCTTGTGAAATGTACTTTACTTGTGTGAAATGTTATCCACCCTTTTTGGTAAAGCCTAGTAAGTTTCTTCTTGTGGGCTTGGTGTTTATCTCCTAGCACGGGGGGTGAAACCTTACCAGTTTCACATGGTTGGGTGGAAAATCTTTTTATCGAGGTATCTTGTGCAGATGTAAACAACTGAAGATTCATATTTGTCTGAGCACCTGTTGAAGAATGAAGATTTGTACTTATTCATGTTGTTGTAAACTTATGTATTCTCCTATGAGGAGTTTAAATGTAATGTAAATTTTGAATGATGTAATAATGGGTAGACATAGGAAAAGGGTTATATGGGATGTTTATTTAATGGAAAGATGTAATCTTATTATGTATCAAGTTATGTAAAATGTTGATGAATCATTTGTTGTACTATTGCAATATGTTTGTTTGAGGAAATGGAATTATAGTAATTGATCCTTAAAAAGTTTTAGATGGAAATTAATTATGAATGTGTTTAAGTATTTTCCAATAAAGAACTTGAAATGGTATTTGTATGGTTAGTAGATGTTGTTAATAGTTTATCAATTTTTAATTTACATTTAAGGGAACCTTGGAAAGAAGTTAGATTATGTTTTGTTAATTGCAAACTTTAAAAGTTCAAAAAAAATTTTTTCGTAAAACTCTACTTAGGTTTTCTTTTACAAAGTAAACCTTTGTGCAAATTTCCTGGTTCCCTTGCGGGGCATGACACACACGCACTTGACTTGCTGAGATTTGTTTGAATTTATTTCTTTGCATGCTGTCTATGATGATTTCTTTGTTGAGTGGTCTCTCCCTAAGAAGTTTTCGATGATGCATAGCTAGAAGACTGAGGGTATGAGAACATGTTTTATTGCTTTTTCTGCTTGTGGGTATATTTTGTTGATCCTAACTGTCATGAGCATTTATGCTGGTCTTACTTGACACTGTGGATTGACAGGGTATTATCCTTGACTGTTTCTGTGCAAGTGCATACTTGTAGCCATCTTGACTTTCCTTGTGTCTCGATGCGATTATAATCTTTCTATATTAAACTTAGGTAATCTCACTGTCCTAGTCATCTTGACCTACATGTCTTTGATGCCTAGGTGAGATTTCCACATTTCTATCTGATAAAGATCATATTCATATCCACATAGTTATGCTAGTGTGCATTGTATGATCTTACAACGCTACCAATAAGGCTCGATGATGAATATTAGATGTCTATTGGCTTTGTAACCTTGCAAGTAAACCACTTTTCATGTAGCTTGCATTTCTTAGGTTCATGTTAGTTTAGTTTTGCATCTTGCATATGGAGAGAGCTCTCCTTTCATTTTTCATGGACTTGTTAATCAACTGCGCTCACCTTTCACTTCTTCCCGATCATGTCTTTCACTTTCTTGTCTTTCATCTCACATCATTTTCTCTTCATTTTGGGATCCAAACTGAAATCCACATTCACCTTGACCCTTTCTCCTTTTTCTGCACAGTTGGCTGACCTTTTGAGGCCTGATCCTTTGATCTTCATTGGGGCATCATAACCTCTTCATCCCTATCTCTTTCTACCTTCTAGTCTTTCATTCAAATCCCAAGTTCCAATTCCCCCCTCTATGGCATTTACGGGTTGAGGGACCGATAGGTTCGTGCCCCGTGTCCCATGTGCGGGGCATCCCTTCATTGGTTGATGGTTATTCTATTATCTTTCATCTTCGATTATGATTTCTAGTGATTTGATCATGTTGCTCTTACTTCTGCATTCCCTCTACTTGATTTCACTTTCGATCCCGAGGGGGTAGACACATCATATCTTATTAGCTATCTCTTTCCTAAGTGTTCAATACTGTCGCTACCAGGCTGACCATGCAGGATTTGCTATCTCTTTGTACTTCATTCTTTGGAGTCAGATCACTATCTTCTTGCCTTCTTGGCTACTTGCTTGCCTTCTTGGCTATTTTATTCTTTGACTGCATGTGATCCCAAATCGATCTCACATCTGTCAAAATCGCTATTGCTTGCTTTCTTGGTTGTCTGCTTGCCTTCTTGGCTGATCTATTCTTTGACTACATGTGTTCCTAGATCGATCACACATTAGTCAAAGAGGGGCAAAATGTATACACCTAAAAATGGTCACCTAGACTATTAGCCCCTTTTGCTAAATCATAAATTGCTTATTCTTGATCAAATCCTTGTGCTATCATTTATTCGATTATTTTCTATGGGCTCACCATTTTATCCTAAGTTTTTATTTATTTAAAAGGAATATTTCCTCCCCTTTTAATAATAAAAAGCCCACCTTTTCCTCTTCTCCTATGTTGCACAAATAAAGCATTTAATTCTTATTTATAAAGAAAAATAAAAATAAAATAAAAGAAAAAGTACTTTTTGTCTCACATGGACATAAATTAAATGCTCAACATAAAGTAAATGCTTCTAATTTTCTTATTGGAGGATATTTGTGCACAAGGATCAAGCTTCTTTTTTTCTCCATCGTTGATTAAATCTTTTGCCTCTTAATCTCCATGGCCCATTCCTTTTTCATTCCCTATAAAAGGAGAGCTCTCTTCCTCATTTGCACACACAATTTTTATGCTATTGTTATGCTATAGGTTTTATAGGTCATCTTGGAGCTTTTAGAGATATTCTTGCATCAAGTTTTGAAGATTTGGAGCATTGTTGGCATTCATCTTGGATCTTCATCAACACTCTATCTTCTTGTCTTCATTCTTGCATCATCATGGCTTTCTTGCTTCATAGTTAGATTTCATTTCTTGCATCTTTCATTTTCATAGCTTAGCTTGCATTGTACTTTCATTTCCATAGCTTAGCTTGCATCTTCATTCTTAGCTAGCTTGCATTGCATTGCATTTCATTTGATTCTTGGGGATATTGGCATTCTTGCGCTTGTCTTTATTGAATCTCCCATTGCATGGTTTACTAGCAAGGTTATTGGCTAAATAGCTCTAGCTGAGAGCATTCTTAAAACCCTTGCACTCCATGCCTAGGGAGCTATGGATCGATTTGTGAGGCCTCATTCTTGAGTTCCCTTGCATGTAATGATTCATAGAAGTGTGGTCACATTTTCACCATACACTCTTAACATTAGACCTACAAGAAGCACTAGTGTGAATGAAGATTATGCTAGCAGTAGCAGATCTAAATCTGAGGAAGATAAGAAGATTGAAGAAGGTATTGCATTACTTGTAAAAAAAGAACCAGATGGTAAGAAAATCTTTAAATGTTGGACTTGTCAAGAATATGGTCATTTTTCATCTAAATGTCCTAAAAGAGTTAAGAAGTATAGAAGTAACTTTAAACCTAGGAGATCTAAAGAATGTTATTATGCAAATGATGAAGATCTTGAAGCAGGAATTGAAAGACATTTAAGTGATAGTGATAATGATAACTTTGAGGAAATAAGATTTGTAGCAATTAAAGAAGAAAGTTATGAATTTGCTGAAAGGGAAGAAAAAGCATTAGTTTATCAAGTTGAAAAGAAATCTAATTGGATTATAGATAGTGGTTGTTCACATCATATGACTAGAGATAAAAGAAAGTTTGTTAAATTAGATAATTATGATGGAGGAATTGTTAGGGTTGGTAATAATGCACCTTGTTTGATTAAGGGTATAGGATCTATTACTCTTGATGGAAAGACTAACACTGATGATGTTTACTTTGTTGATGGATTGAGACATAATCTACTAAGCGTTGGACAATTGGTTGATAAGGGTTATCAAGTTTGGTTTGCTGAGAAAGGTTGTGTGATAAAAGATAGAGATGGAAATCTGATTGGAAAAGGATCTAGAACTAGAGGTAATGTATTTCAGTTGAATCCTACTAAGATGACATATTTGATAACTAAGACTAATGATAGTTAGTTATGGCATAAAAGGTTTTGTCATATAAACTTTGATAATATTGTCAAGGTGAGCACTACACTTGAGGTAAGAGATTTACCTAGAATTATGAAACCTATTAACATGATTTGCAAAGAATGTATGATGGCAAAGTAGAAAAGGAGTTCATTTCCTAGTAAGAAGTTCACATTGACAGAGAAGCTGGAGATTGTTCATACAGACTTGAGTGGTCCTACTAGGACTAGAGGATTCTATGGAGAAAGGTATTTTATGATTCTTATTGATGATTTTACAAGGATGATGTGGATTGCATTTGATAAATTTAAGATCATGAAAAGCAAAATTGAGAATGAATGTGGAATGAAGATTAATTGTCTAAGATCTGATAGAGGTGGTGAATTTACATCTAGAGAGTTTAATACTTTTTGTGAAATGAATGGTATTAAGAGACAACTTTCAGCCCCTAGAACACCAGAACAAAATGGTATCGCAGAAAGAAGGAACAAGTCAATAACTGAAGAAGAAAGAGCTATGTTGTTTGAAAATGATTTGGCTAAGACTTTTTGAAGAGAAGTAGTGAACACAACAGTATACACTATGAACAAAGTACAAATCAGAGTAGATACAAACAAGAAACCTTATGAATTATGGTTTGGACATGCACCCTCATTTAAGTATTTTAGAATTTTTGGAAGTAAATGTTATATTAAGAGAGATGATGATATAGGAAAGTTTGATCCTAGAAGTGATGAAGGAATATTTCTTGGATATTCTTTGAAAATAAAAGCATATAGATGTTATAACAAAAGAACTAAGACTATTGTTGAAAGTACAAATGTAAAAGTTGATGAGAAGTTTAAAATTTAGGAAAGAATGCTTGATTATGAATCTGATGGAGAAGCACAACCTCAGCATAACATTGAAAATGCAAAATTATTTTTTGAAACTAACAGTGATTTGCTGAATGAAAGTCATACTAAAGAAAATAGAGAAGAAAATAGAGAAGAAAGCAGAGAAGAATCTACAGTTGGAACAAGATCAGTAACTATGACACCTAACAGGTATATTTCAAGACATCACCCTATTGAGCAAGTTATTAGATGTTTAGACAGAGGAGTTTTGACTCGAAATAAGGTACATTTATGTTTGATTTCTCAAATTGAACCTAAGACTACTAATGAAGCTTGTGAAGATGAACATTGGATTAATGCTATGAAAGAAGAATTGGAGTAGATTGAAAAAAACAAGACATGGGAATTGGTCCATAGACCTAAAGACAAGAATGTGATTAGAACAAAGTGGGTATTCAGAAACAAGATGAATGAACAAGGAGAAGTGATAAGAAACAAAGAAAGATTGGTATGTAAAGGATATTCGCAACAAGAAGGAATTGACTATGAAGAAACTTTTGCACCTGTGGCTAGACTTGAAGCAGTGAGAATGTTTCTGGCATATGCAGCTTACAAGAAATTGAAAGTGTATCAGATGGATGTGAAGTTAGCATTTTTGAATGGTGAATTGGAAGAAGAAATCTACATTGAGCAGCTTGAAGGTTTTCCTTTGACACAAGAAGGAGATATGGTATGTAAGTTAAAGAAAGCTTTATATGGATTAAAACAAGAACCTAGAACCTGGTATGCAAGATTGGATAAGTATTTATTGAAATTGGGATTTATAAAAGGAACGACAGATAGTAACTTATACACAAAATAAATTGAGAATGGTTTGTTGGTTATAGTTATATTTTTTGATGATATTATCTTTGGAGGAGAAGATGAAGCTAGTGACAAATTTGTAGATGAAATGAAGACTAAATTTGAGATGACCATGATTGGAGAAATGAAATATTTTTTGGGATTATAGATAACACAAAGCAAGGAAGGTATATTTGTAAGTCAGACTAAGTATTTGAATGACTTATTGAAAAGATTTTGAATGGAAGATTCTAAACCTATTGGAACACCTATGGTAACTGGACATAAGTTATCTAGCAAAGATGAGACACCAACAGTTGAGCAGAAAAAATACAGATCTATGATTGGAGGATTGCAATACTTGACACATACAAGACCTGATATAGCACATTTAGTTCGGATTGTAGCAAGATTTCAAGAAGAACCTAGAGAATCACATTGTGCAACAATAAAGAGGATACTGAGATATCTGAAAGGAACAATGGATTATGGATTATGGTATGAGAAATCTGATGATTTTACTTTATGTGCTTATACTGATGCAGATTGGGGAGGTAGCGTTGATGACAAGAAAAGCACCAGTGGTGGAGCCTTTTTTCTTGGAGGAAAATTGGTCTCTTGGTTAAGTAAGAAGTAGAATTGTACTTCACAAAGTAAAACAGAAGCAGAATATGTTGCAGCAGCAAACAATTGTAATCAGATTATTTGGATGAAGTAGATGTTGAAGGATATTGGAATAAAGTTTGATGAGCCTATTGTTATACATTGTGATAACACCATTATAGTGAGTATGTCAAAAAATCCTATTTTACATTCTAAGACTAAACATATTGAGATAAAGTATCATGTTGTAAGAGAGAAAGTTGCAGAAAAAGAAGTAAGATTGGAGTACATAAGCACAAAGGAACGGATAGCAGATATATTTACAAAACCTTTACCTAAGGATACATTTGTGTATCTGAGAAGTATGCTTGGGGTTATGCCCCAACCTTTTTTTGAGAATTGATGTAGATGATTGCATCCATCTAGTGGTATATGAGCCCTATCTTTCTTTTGGATTGGATGTTGGAACTTCCTCTATGGGGGAGTTTATGAGCTGAGTCATCAGGACTCTTGTTATTGTATTTTTATGAAAAGTGTCTTTTGACATTAAGTTGTTGTTGAATTAGTGATGGAATTTCTATCATTGATGTCAATGGGGGAGAGATATACATGAAAAACATTATGGATTGTATGAGAGAGCTGAATAGGAAAATGAAGCAAGATTTAATTTGATATTTTGCAGTGATGTTGCAGTATTGGATTTTTGGAACATTGGATGTTTTTCATCTATTTTGCCATCAATGCCAATGGGGGAGATTGTTAGGAATGAATGCAAAGTATTTTGGCAGTCATTCTGTAGTAGTTGTTGTTGCATTCATGACTTGGATTATCATTGATGTCAACACGGTGATATTCTGGATATCCATAGGAAAGTAGGTACAATTTTGTTTTGTGCACATGTTGTATTACAGATTGGATTTTGTGTATTTGATGGTATTTTATTTGGTGTGTTATTAACCTATGGTTAACAACACAAAAATAAATTCATTCATTCATGAGAGTTATGAGCATTTTGGTGAAAGCAGTGTTTAGACAGTGTTTCTGTGAAGTGATTTTCAGAAATTAGAGGATATCTCTTAGCTGGGATGGAATCTGATTTTGTGTAGTTAAAGGGATGTTGGAGACTCATTAATGATGATTTTTTTCATAGCACAAAATTTGAAGATATGTTTGGAGAAAGTTACAGTATCTGGAAGCTGACAGTTTTATGTGAATTTTGTGTGTAGCGTGTAGAAATTATTATTTTGTAATTAAGAACCAACTCATTTGTAATTATTTGAGTTTGGTATATAAGAAGGAATTTTTTCCTTTTTTCAATATGTATTGTAAAGGTTGAGATGCGAATATATGCATGAAGTGAAGAAAAGAGCTAATTCGGTGATGAAGGAAGACTTGTGAGTACAGAGATCTGGAATTGTGATCTTGTGTAGCAGAGAGTGTGGTTTTGGCATAGTGTGAAGGAGGTAATATATTTCATATTATTTTTTTGAATAATTCTAAGATCTTTTGGACAATGGGTTCAGAGATCTTGCCTTGAAGCTGTTTGGGCAGTGGGTCCTTCTGTCTTCCATAAACTCTTAACTAGGTTAGAATCTTTTAACAGGGATTCAAAATCTCCTAATAGGGATTTATATGTACTGAATGTATTTCATAAGACTCCTAACATGGTCCATCCTCTAACAAGGAACTTTCATATTAGTGCACCATTTTGTGGGCATCATTCCCACCGGGGTTTACTCTTTTCGAGAGGTTCCCTAGTCAACATATCTTGTGTTATTGTGCAATTGTGTATGGTTATCTTTCTATGGTTGATTACTACATTAATTATATTGTTTAAAGAAGTTGAATGGTTAAATTATCAGATAACTGATTCACCCCCCCGCTCTTAGTTATCTTGGGGATCTTTACTTTCTAATAGTTTATAGCCAAGATAGGAGGCTACCTTTCTTTTGACTGGTCTCACATGATCTTCCACACAAAATATGGTACCAAGGTCACCATCAAATCTGAATCATTGGCAGAACACCATATAGAACCATATGTGCCCAATATGATCAATGCAAGCTACCTTGCATTTGATAGCAATGACTTCCCAACTGTCAGAGAAGAAAACACTAAGATAGAAAATATCACTGATATTTTACTAGATGAACTAGAATCAGAGAAGGCTTTGGAGGCCCAAGAAAATATTATTTGGGATGCTATTTTAGGAAGCTATTTGATACAAGAAAGTGGATCCATAGAGCCAAACCTTCTCAAAGAGGACACTGATTCAGAACATCAGAGCAATCAGGTTTGGGAATTATTTTTTGATAGAGCTAGAAGCAGACATGACTCTGGTGGTGGTGCTATGCTAGTATCCCCAAAAGGAGGAAGATATTATATAGCTTTCAGATTTAGTTTCTCCTACACTAGCAACACTATTGAGTATGAAAGTCTAGTGAATGGACTGGCATGGGCTAGAAAAAGAGGGCTCAAAGCCCTAAAAGTTTATGGTGATAGTGAGTTAGTAGTCAACCAAGTGAGAGGGATAAGTGAAACCAAAAATGATACCATGAAAGCATACAAACATAGAGTTTGGGATGCAATTGAAGACTTTTGTGCTTTCAATATTATTGCCATCCCTAGGAAGCTAAATTGAAATGCAAATAAATTAGCTGCTGTTGGATCTCAGTATGACATCCCTAATAGTATTTCAAAGGAGAAGACCCAATAGCATATCAAAGTAATTGTCAGACCTTCTATCCCTGATAATGATACTAATTGGCAAGTGTTTGACAATGATGAGCAAATTCTGTAGTTCTTGTTTGAAGAGGATGTCTTCTCAGAGCATAATATAGATAGATTATTGCAGAACTATGGTGACCAAGTAATACAACTTAAGTCTAATAATATGCCTAGAGGTCTTGTTACCTTAGAAACTATCTTCAAAAAGGATGATCAAGTTAAGAAGAAAAAAGCTAGCCTGGTAGTTCAACAAGATCATTGTGTTGAATTAGAGTTGGAACCAGGTAAAAGCTTACAATTTGAAAAAGTAAATACTGATTTAGAAAAGTAGGCTTACACCCAATTATTTAAGGAATTCAGTGATGTATTTGCATGGCAATATGAATACCTTAAAGGTTTTAATCCAGCCCTTGCTCAGCACACCATTGAACTAGAGCCTAATGCCAAGCCAGTAAGGCAAAAACAAAGGGCTGTTAATTCCAAGCTTGAGCCACTTATGCATAGAGAAGTGCTCAAATTGATAGAAAGTGGTATCATCTACCCCATCAAGCATACTAGTTGGGTTTCCAACCTTGTTCCTATAAGGAAGGAGAATGGGGAGGTGAGGTTATGTGTTGACTTCAGGGATCTTAACAAAGCTTCTTTAAAAGACCATCATCCATTACCCTCTATGGAACAAATCTTACAATGTGTCTCTAGATCTAAGAGATTTTCATTATTGGATGGCTATTTAGGATATAATCAAATCCTAGTTAATGAAGAGGATCAATACAAGATTGCATTTACAACCAAGTGGGGAACCATGGCTTATCAAAAGATGCCTTTTGGTTTGTCAAATGTAGGTGCTACTTTTCAAAAGGCAATGCATATGGCCTTTAAAAGCCTCATGTAAAATTTTGTACTGGTCTACTTAGATGATATAACTATTTATTCCAAACATGTAGCAGATCATATCAAACATCTGAGGAAGATCTTTGAAAGATGTAGAGAATTTGGGATATCTCATAATCCCAAGAAATGTGCATTTGCAGTTCATGAGGGGAAATTGTTAGGATACATAGTGTCCAAAGAAGGAATCATAGTAGACCTTGAAAGGATTGCAGCCATCCTAGAGCTCCCCTTGCCACATCATAAGAAAAGCCTTCAATCTTTCATAGGAAAGATTAATTTTGTTAGGCGTTTCTTGCCTAATATTGTAGATTTACTAAAGCCTTTGGCAACCATCTTAAAGAAGAGTTTGGCCTTCAACTGGACTAAAGAAAGGAAAGCCAATTTCCAAGTTATCAAAGAAGCCTTGACAGAAGCTCTTGCTCTATTAAACCCAAATTTCAATAAGGATTTTATCCTTTATTCTTATGGAGGTCATGATGCTATATCTGCTATGTTGACTCAAGAAAATTCATAAGGGTTGGAGTAGCCTATTTCTTTCTTCAGCAAAGGTTTAGAAGAGTATGAATAGAGATACTCTTTTATGGAAAAACATGTACTTGTTGTGGTAAAAATTCTTAAAAAGTTCAGATATCTATTGACCCATAGCAAGGTACACTTGAAAGTTACTCATCCAAGTGTCAAAGAATTTTTGCTTTCCAAGGACCTAATTGAGAAAAGAGCTGGTTGGATTACCAAAGTAATGGAGTATGACATTGATATCCAAACCACCAAGCTGGTTAGAGGAACAGGTCTTTGTGAGCATTTGGAAGAGGATGAAAGTTCAAAGAAATCAGAGCAAACAGATGCATCTTTGGTTGTGCATTCTACAAAAGAACATGCCAAGGTAGCAGGTTGGTTGCCTAACATGATTCATTACTTGAAGATAGGACAATGTCCTACAGACCTAAATTCAGCAAAAAGAAGATATTATAGATTATAATATGTTCCCTTTGTGCTGATAGATGAATTTATTTTTAGAAAGGATGACAATGGTGTCCTTTTGATATGTATTAATTCAGAAAAGATAGCTGATGTCCTATTTGAATTTTATGATGGACCTTCTGGAGGTCACTTTTCTCCTAGGACTATTGCTTTTAAAATCATGAGGGACAGATACTATTGGCCACCTATCTTCAAGGATAGTCATGATTATGTGAGAAAATGCATCAAATGTGCCATGTTTTTAGGAAAAGAAAGGCTTGCAGCTCTACCCCTTCAGCCAATCAGAACAGAACAACCTTTCATGAGATGGGGCATAGACTTTATTGGCATGACTAATCCTCCATCTAGTGCATGCCACAAGTGGATAATCACTGCAACAGATTATTTCACTAGATGGATAGAGGCAGTTGCCTTGAAAGAATCAAATGAGAATGTTGTCTTAAGTTTTTATGATGATATAATTTATAGATTCAACACTCCAGACTCCATAATATCAAATAATGCATTGGCATTCATAGGCCTTAAAGTCTCAGAATGGGCAATAAAAAATGGCATTTATCTGAATACAAGTTCAAATTACTACCCTCAGAGCAATGGTTTGTCATAATCAACTAATAAGAACTTGATTAGGATAATCAAGATAACTCTATAGGATAACCAAAGAGATTGGCATGCTAAATTGAAATCTACCTTATGGTTGGATAGGATTACCCCAAAGAAGATCATTGGGAATTATCCTTATGTGTTAGTATATGGCAGAGAAGCTAAGTTGTCCATTTCAACTAAATTGCTAGCTTTGGACTTGGCTACTCAATATGTCCTATTTGAAGAAGGAGATCCCTTACAAATCAGGTATGCTCAGCTGATGGAGTTAGAAGAACTCAAAGATAAATCCATGAAAGATATGGAGTTCCATCATATACAAACAAAGAATATTTTTGATAAAAGAGCTAGGGCTAGAAATTTCAAGATTGGAGATATAGTCCTCAAATGGAATGAGTTCAGATCAAAGCCTGGCAGGCATACAAAGTTTGATTCCTTTTGGGGTGGACCATTTTTTATTACAAAATGCAAGGGGCCTAATGCTTTTCAGCTATCAAATCTTGGAGGAGATGCCTTACCTATATTAGTTAATGGATTCCACTTGAAGCCTTGTTTTGAGCTCAATCCTTCCTTGTAAATCTCTATAAATATGTTTCCTTTCTTTTTGTCCCTGCTTTCTAGGTTAGTTTCCCTATTTTCCAAGAAGTGCTCGTGCACATTTTTTTTGTTCCTCCCAGTTCCAGGTCTATCCCCCTATCATGAAGGTTTTGTGCTCAAGAGATGACTCCATGCCTAATGAATTGTTTCAAGGCCACTGATCTAGTGTCTAGTAGGATGACATCCCGTAGAAATTGCCAAAATGTTACCCAAAATTTCCTATCATATGGATTTGGCATGTTTTCACTTGCGAAGTAGATCCACAAGGTTTTATGGTTTGCAACCTTGGCCCCATTTTCCTCAATGTGCCACCATGCTCCAGTTTAGACCGCGTGTGCTGAATCAAAAGAACTAGGGAGATATTCAAGTTTTAAGGTCTGCAGGGACATAGTTTATGTCAAGCGGTGTCAAATTTGTCTAAGTATAAAAACCCTCGATGTTTTCTATTTTTTTGATGATGCTTTATTGGTCTTAAGTGAAACCCCTAGTTTTTTTTGACCTTGTTCCTTTTCACATTTGTGCGCTTATCTCTGATGTCAACATTTTTCATCTGCACAACTATACCTCATGTGGGCCCTGAGTTAAGGATTTCCCTTCAGTCGGGAAGTCGCGAGGGTTAACAATTGTCAGTCAAAAGTTCATGAGACTTCAAGTTTTCGTCAATTGGGACATCGCTAGATATAATCATGGTTAAGGGATGGTTAGCTCAAGGTAAAGACAATGACAAATGATAAGGTGCCACATGTCTCTAGCAAGCCCAGGCTTCATGGCTTACTCTCTTAGTCATGAGACCCATGGAGAATATTCTTTTCTATCAAGCGATAATGAGACTTACATAGTCAGGTGATCTCGTAACACAAAGAGAATATTCTGAATGATTAGGCAACTTGGATATCAGAGGCATAGTTGCATGATCACTTGATTAAAGGCAGAGGTTTAAGATGGGTTAGATTTCCTTCAATCAGGGAATCTCATGATTAAACCTGTGGTTATGAAAAGATTGTGAGACTTAGAATTTTATACAGTCACCCAATCTCTAGATTGTCCATCGTCAAAGGTAGGTTGACCTAAGTTGATCAGTTGGTAGTTGTGAAAGCTGACAAGGTAGTCAAAGAAGATGACATTGTGACACTTGGCAGGGCTAGCCTAGTTCTTCAAAGATGCAATCACTAGGTCTCTAGTTTTTGGGATGGTTAAAGTTTTTATTCAGCAATAAAGCGACTGTGTGTTCGCGAGGTCTCTTGTTTCTGGTGGTTTGTGTCCTAGCCTTTAGCAATCTAGTGAGTGGTTATGTTATGTTTGGTGGTCTTGGTTTTGAGGTGGTTAAAGTGTGAAATGATCTACAGTTGTCACATGATCATAAGGAATATTCTTCACCTTTGCAATCATGTGACCACCATCTGATTTATGCCGATTGTGCAGTGAGTCTGGGTTGTTAGAAATTATTGAGCTGTTCATTTCTCATTGGTTTTTGACTAATGATATGGCCGATGAATTTTCAAATGGGCTTGCGACTATTGTGAGGGATGACCTAGGTCGTCCAATCTATCGGGAAGAATGTGATTGATGGTCATGTTTTAAACTTGGACCTGGTAGCTTTTGGAGCCCAAATTTGAATCCTTCTATGATGTTTTCACCAGTGTTTGATCAAATGGGCCATATGAAAAGTTGGGGGTAGCTCAGAATTGATTTTTTTAGGACAGTTGCAGGTTGCGAAGATGATGAGGAAGATTTGGGTGGCCGTTGCGTGTTGATTTCTTATTTCTTGAGGTACCATGTCGGTGGTTTTGTGCTGAAGGAGCATTAAAGTCTTGGTACCACCTGTGACCATTTATATTTTCAAATTTAAATATTTGAGAAGTACCAGATTTGAGTAGTTATGGCAAGCCTGATTTGCAGATAGGTAGATGGATCAAGGCGACTTGTCTACAGTTAGATATGGTGATGAAATGGACATGCAAGCATATATCTGATCGGCCAAGATATTTCAATGATGCATTTATGATTAGAAGTGATAGAATTAGGGTTTCCATTATTATATACAAAATTTATGTAACCCTAAAAGATTTTGGACTCCTACCTGCATGCAAGGGAGATGTATATATTAGTTTTTTGGAGCTTTAGAGAAAAAAAGAGTTTACATTTTGTAAAAAGAGTTTTATTTCTTAGGAGTTATCTGAGGCAATTGTTCTGCCCTCTAGCTCTTACAGTTTGTAATCTTTCATTGAAATCTTAGATTCAATAGAGGCTATTTGTGGCATTTTTTTTCTACCCTCTGGTCTTTCCCTTGTCTGTATTTCTCTTATTGAGTATAATATACTAGCTTTGTTAGAGAAATCTTGGAGCTCTAGAGCCCTTCTTTCTTTCAGCTCATTTGTGTACTATTGTGTCTAATTTGATTTGAGTGAGTTTATGGGTATACTTCAACCCCCTATCATTCTATCTCATTCCTGTGCCCTTTTGTTGAAGAGAACATTTGCTTGCAGGTCACAGTCTGTGTCTTTTGTTCAGGCCTCTCTGTGAAACACTTATGCAAGCCTGTTTAGGAAGATTATTTTCTATTAGATCTAAGAGCCTTCATGCTAATTTGGTCAGTGTATTGTTTTCATTTCAATTCGGTGTATCACCTAGTAGGTAGTTTTCTTTTGGTCATTTCCCTTCATGCATTCCTCCTATCCATTTTCCCTCAAGAGTTTACTTTCCTATCTAGAATAAAATTAAGGTGATTATCCAAGAGGAACTAGCCTAGAAGCTAGAGGTCTCATCTCAGTTAGCATAGGTCCCACACCTGGAGATTATTCCCATGTTATACTAAGTTATCAAGACCAAGAGAGCTTGAAACAAGGGTGCAAACTTAGTGTATAACACATACATGTCTACTAATTTTTCCATATGAATAGTCCCCCTTTGATTATACTCCATACTATTTCTCATATCTATATCTTATACATATAAACAATTTTCTCATACTATATTACTCCCCCTTTTACAAAAATGACAAAGGTGTCAAAAATATGTATATACAGGTCAAAATTTTGATATACCTTCTTGTCTTCAGTTTTGTAATACTGGAAGACTTGAAATGTAATCTGTAAAGTTCACCTTCAATATTTCAATTTCTTTGTCCTATGTCACCTTAATAGAATCTGAAACACTAAGTAATGCACATAGACCATAGGATTCTATCTCAACTACTCTAAGATTTGGGTAGACAAATTTACCATATGATGTCTTTGATGAAAGACATTCTTCCAATTGATTCTACACATTACTTATTTTCAGGGTTAGGTGCTCTCTGAGTAATGAAAACCTCTTTAATTTTTTTTTCCTTCTCATTTTCTCGTAGTCTTATTTGATCATGTATTTTACTCACTTTCTTCTTAGTATCAGTGATCTTCATGCTAGGATTTTGTAGCTCATTCACTCTGACTTGCAATTCTTCTTCTTTGTTCTTTAACTTCTCTAAAACAACTGAGATGTATTTGTCTAACAAAGCACCACTGACTATATAATTTTCTTCCTCTTCCAAACATCTCCTCAATTCCTTAATGCAAACATCAAGATTTTCTAAATCATTTTTAATAGTTTGACAAGTGGTTTGGTATAATTGTGCATCATGAAGTGTTTGTCCTTTCGCTTATGCAATGTCGGATAGAGTAGTGAACTCACTGTCAAAAGCTTTAATTACTTCTCTTGCTTTTACTTGTGGATCAAGTTCACTGACTTGAGTAGATATAACACATTGAAGCTTATTTGCTACCTCAAGTAGTGATCCTTCTAGGCTCTTTACTTTCTTGTTCTTTCCAATTATCTTATTCAGAGATGAGATCAATTCTATTTGATCAATCAACTTCAGCTCCCAAATTTGCTAATACTAACTCAATTGGTGATTTTTATGAGCTTGTTGTTGTGACCTTTTATGGTGTGACTATTTGAATTTGTTGGGGTATCTAGTCTTTGTAGGCTTTACCTATTTTCCTATACCTTTTTCCTTTTGCACTACTTTCTTGGTGACTTCTTCTTGTGTTTCCTCTGTTGCCTTTATTTCTTCTTTCTTCTCTCCCTTTTCTTATGCTGCATCTTCTTCCTTATTTTTTGTCTCATCTTCTTGTTCATTTACCATTTCTCCCAAATTTACAACATCCTCTCCTTGAGCTTCAAAAGGATTTTATTCTCTATCAATGGTAATGTTGGTGCCTTCTACATGCATTGATTCATCATCAATATGAATGGTGGGTGGTGGAACTAGTATTTCTTTGATTTGTGAATCTGCTTCTGTTGTTTGAGTGTCCTATTCTGATTCACTCAATGCTTCTCCTGGTACTGAAGTCATTACTTTCACAACTACTTCCTCAGTTTCCTTATTTACTTCCTCATAATTACATCCCATAATTAGAACTGTTCTTCTTTTTCTTCTCATATGGGTGTTGAGACTCTTCATTGTTTCTTTGAAATGATATTCATCTTTGATTACACACAATTTTCTCACAAATATTTCTCTTAAACCTTTATCCTCTTCTATTTCTCTCTTGTTTTTGTTGACCAATTTCTCATAGAGATGACATGGTATTTTATCTCTAATGTTCTCAAATTTATTGTCAGCAAGAATCAAATGCCTGACAATTGCATTGTCAAGATTCAATTTTTCAAAGTTATTGTACATGTGATAATATTTGTTTAGCTTAGTGAAATATCCTTCATTTATGATCAAAGGATTAACTTTCTCAATTTTAGGATTCCACTATTTCTTTTTGTTGCTACATCCCTCTTCTTCTCCTTGTGATTCAATTAAAACTTGACCTCTCATTTTATTCATAGGTGGTGATTCTTCTTCTTGTGTCCTTATCCTTTCTATTGAAGAAATGATAGTCTTCTACCTTTTTCCTGGTCCACTAGCCATCTCTTTTACTCTTTTAGCTAGTGTTGTGGAGGTGGATCTAGTAGAATTTATTGTGGCTACAAATGGCGTCTTGTCTAGTGACATACTCAACTCACTAGGCTCAATGACATCTTCATCAATATTTTGAATATCTAGAGCATGGATTTCTTTACATGCTAAAGGTCAAACTGTTAATACTTCTTTTTTTCCAATATCTCTTATTGTTGCTACAGTTTGTTTTACAATGTTGAATTCATGTTCAGTCATGCATGTATCATTTAATATCTTTTTAATTGTATTATCAACCATTTTCTTATCTAACTTCTGCACCTGTGATTATTGTGTTGTAGTGAAAATTTCCTCAGATGTTCCAAATCTATAACTATTGGAATCTAATTTGTACTTTAGTATTTTGCATACATATCCTTCAGTTTCCTCTTTAGATACTTCATATTCTAGAGGGTCCATGAATTCATTTCTTGGTTCTACTTCTTCAATATATGTGAAATTTTTGTCTACTAAAAAGAATATCTCAATTTTGTACTTCTCAACTATTGAAGGTGGAATTCTTGACCTTTTCTTCATCTCATTTTGAAATTTTTTAATTACAAGTGTATAAATCTCATTTACTTTATCAATTGGGTGTCTAAGATACACCTTGTTTATTATTTCCATTGAACTCCTTTCATCATTTCAATCAGCTCCTATAGTGTAAGGAAATATTCTCAAAAGATGGAAAAACATATAGGTGATTAGGGATGAGAATATGAATTGGGTATTCTTTGTTTTCTTAATCTTCTCAATATTTTCAATCAATTGGATCCTCAAAATTTCACTCATGTCAACATCAACCTTATCAATACACATAAGATTAGCTTCTTGCACCATACCTACTGCCATATCATCTTCCCTAGAGATGGAACATAACTTGGTAGTCATTATCTTGCACACATACCTCACATCATTATGTTCAATCTTACTAATTACAATGCCTCTTCCATTATATGAAGATTTAGTGTTATCTAGAACTGTTTTCTTCACATTCTTTTCATTTAGTGGAATTGCACCTTTGTTAGATAATCTTGTTACTTCATGTATCAAATCAGTTGTAATGTCTATCAATTTATCATCCAACCAAAAATTTCCATTATGAATTCTACTTAAAATGATCTTAGTCCATTCATCATTCTGGAATTCATAGTGAAACATGTATTTGATAGTGTCCAATTGAGCTAAATATTCATATCCTTCCTTATAGGTCATATCCTATTTGTATATTTTTTCATACTCCTACACTCTCAAATTTACATTTCAAATATCTTCTTACATCTTCCAAATGCAAGACACCATCTGGTATAGCTAATAATGCTAAACTAGGGTCTTCCTCAGAGGGTTTTACTAATTCCCTTCCCACCTTAGGTCTAGGTGCATCCTTAATGTTATGAACTAGGGATACATCTATGATTTTAGTAAAAAGTAACTAATCTAACAATAAACACTTAATGAAATACCTAGGAATCTTGATTTAGGGCTTCCACATAGATCTGGCAAAAATCTATGTCCAAATATTACAAATTGCTTTCAATCTTCACTGGCTATCTCTCTAAGACTCTTGTAAATTATTGAATGATCAAATGATGTCAATAGTTTTCTTTTATCTATCAAATCCTTCAAGACATTTTCATCACATTAATTACATAACTGTATACATACCAAAAATTTGTTCCTGGTTACCTACAAAACTTCTTTCTCTTCATGTGATTATATAAATTCTCATAAATTCATCTGCTCTTAACCATAGCTTCCTTATATCACTTACTATCTTGTATTAACTTTGCAAGGATTGATTTAATTTTTGATAAGCTCTATGCTATTTTGATGCTTATTCTGATGCATAATTCATGAAATTTGATGCTTAATCAGTTTGAGATGGGTTCAGAGTTGATTCTAGCTTACTCTCAAATACTTCACCTAACTGACTTCTTAATATTGTGGATGCACTTGCTTTATCTATAGCTTTGAAAAATATAACTTCTTCCATGTTCTCCTATTTCCCTTTAGATTATTGTTAGTATCAATATTTCTTCTGGTGTAGTTCACATTTCTTCTAAGATTAGGATTCCTCATGTTGTTCATTCTGCAATATCTCGCTATGTGACCCATGTTATTAAAAATTTGACAAACTATAACATTGTTTCCATATCTCGATCCTCACTAACTAATTTGATTTGCAATTTCTGGCAATATGTCCAAAATTGTTGCATCTATAACACCCAACTCCATTTATTATATTGTTTGTTTCTCCAATAGGTTTTTTATCTGTAGGGTTAGTATTTATAAACATTCTACTATTATTTTTGTCATTAGATCTAGGTTTCTTACAATCAATAGCTCTATGACCAAAACCATGACAATTATAACAATAACCAGAGATAGGTTTGAATTTCTTACCTATACAATATATTTTCATGTGTCCAAATGAATTACATGAAAACATTTACTTTGAATTCACTTCACATTTCTTTAGGCGATCCATCTTGCTTAGGTTGATTAGGTACATCTTTAGATTGGTTAGACTCATCTTTTTTTTGTTTGTCTTCTTCTTTGTTCTCAGGTTGTTGAATTTCTGAATCTAGTTCTTTACATTCTTCAATCTTCTTTGAGAATTTTTCTTCAAAATATCTAGGACTAGTTTTATCATAAGAAGGTTTCTGATAAGAAATCTTTTTATCAATTTTTTCACTACTGGAATACAGTTTCTCAAGATGTTGTTTGGATTGAGTTAGTTCTCCTTTCACAATTTTATTGTATTTCTCAAGTTCAGCATACTACAACTTTGTAGTCTCAAATTTAGATGTTACTTTGATAATTTTAGATCTTAGATCTTCATTTTCAGACTTTAGATTTGATTCAACTTTTTTGTTATCATCTTTCAAGCTTAACTTTAGGTATACAATCTTTAGTTCATGCTTTAGGATCTCATTCCCCTTTTTTACTTTTGAAACTTTGTCACTATCCTTGGTTTGATTTGTAGGTTCTTTCTTTGATTTTAGATCTTCTATCTTGTCTTTTAGTTTCTCAATGTAGTCTTTTGCACTATCATATTTGTTCTTCAGAGTATCTCTTTCTTCAGTAAGAATATCAATATGTTCAAGAGCTTCATCTAGGTTTTTCTACAACTGATCCATATCCATAGATATCTTACTCAAGTTGTTAGACCTTCTTGAGTAATTGTTCTCCGATACCAATTGTTAGAAATAGGAAATACTGAGAGGGAGGGTGAATCAGTATTTCACAAACTTTTACTGTTGCCCACTTATGGATATATGCAATTAACTTGTAACTTGCATAAGAAACTAAAATGAATAATAAACACAACTATAAAATAAAGGAGCTCATAACACCATGTTTGTTCTCGAGGAAACCCTGGGGAAGGGAAAACCCTGGTGGTAATGATACACACAAATGATGCACTAATAAAAAGTATTTTCTTAGGGATATTGACCCTGTTAGGAGTCTATTACATCTATATAATGTCTATATCCTTGTTAGAGGACTTTAGGCATTGTTAGAAGCCTCAACCCTATTAGGATTTGGTATTAAAAAATATGAATTTATGCAAGATGAGTTCACTTCCCAAACATGAAATATACAATTATAATCTTCAATACAAAAGATAGAATACAAAAACCTTTTACTGCTGCTAAATATTTTCAATATTTTGATCTAGCTTGTAGGATCTTCACAAAACTTATTCTCAATTCGCACTGATCTGATCATATATCATATTTCACATTAATAAAATCTTTTTACAACTTTACATTAGATTCATATATCATTCTTTACATACATTACTTGCTTACTTAACTTTGCATAACATAATATTCATCTTTATACTAGCTATCTCAAATATAGCTTATCAGTCGGCTTCCATATTATCAAAACATAATATTAACTCTTTTTTCCTTAGGGTTAACATCTAGGATGTCATCCCTAATTAGTTAAGTCAATATATTGATAAACAAAATAATCCCTTAACTTAAAATAATCAATTACTAATCGCTGCTCGATTCTGGTCAGCTCAACACTGTCTCTATAAAACATTGATATATCTATCTATACATGTCGTATAATCTTGCACTCTTAGATGTATCTTCAATATACCTTTTATAATATGTGTTCAAGTGCACATGCATTGAAATTACTTATGTGAACTTTTTTGATGAAAATAGTCTCTATGTAGACAGATAAACACTGCTATACTTAGACAATTTTCATAGGTTCTCATCCAGAACTTCCTCCTTAGATCATGTTGTCTTAATAATGAATATATTTTTCCATAATGACAACATCATGATGTCCTACTTAGCCAAATTTCCAACAATAACATCTTATCTAATACTTGGTAGGCCTTACACAAGATAATCGTGACAAATAGAATCCCAAAAAACTCTATAAGAAACTTAAACACTTCAACCATAAGTATTTCCTTCACAACTTGCAATACTCTCTTGTAACCCTTCACAGAGCCATTTCTAGGCATAAATTTTTACATAGATGTCATAATCCAACTGTAAGAGCATTTTAGAATACTCTTTTTTTCCCTTTGACTACATGTTTGATTCTAGGTATGGTTGTTTTAGACCAAATGCTCAATAATTGATTGGTAATTTGAAACTAGGCCTTAAAGGGAGCAACAAATCATGTATTTTGTCCATAAATTTTATTGTAGATGTTATATTACGGAGAGGGAGGGGGATTTGAATCAATAATACATGACACAATATACCTTAAAAACTTTTCTTTGATTAACTCAATAGCAGCTCGGTAACAACACTGTTCACTATTTACCAACACCAGTAAATAAACTATAACATTCAATAAATCATTCACATAAATCATTCACAACATGTAACATCAATATTTAACATGGAAACCCAGCTTTGGGAAAAACCAGTATGGGAATTGTCACCCTCTAAGAAAATACTCTTCTAAAGTACATTCAGTTAAGAGCCAATATGGTTAAAGATTACAATACAAACTATTAGGTGTGACCTGGTTAAGGGACACTAGTAAATTTTTGCTTGTTTTTGATGGAGGTTTAGTTGATTATTAGATGCCTATTGGTCGGCTAATCGACCATAAGGGTCATTGGATTGTTTTTTTTCAAAAATACCACATTTCAAATTTCCATCGCAATTTCTATGTGCTCAGTGGTTGAACTATCGAAGGAAATGACGTCGAAATCATTGCTTCAACTTGGAAGAATTGCCTTATCCCTGTGACCAATGTACATTGAAATAGTGATGTAAAATCGTCACAATAAACATTGAATGTATAGCTTTCCTTGTCAATATTTCTATTCTTTGTTGGTCAAAATATTGACATACAATTTAATTTTTTTAATATATACACACACACACACACACACCATATATATATGTATATACATATATATATGTATATATATATCTATGTATATATATATATATAGACATATATATATGTATAGACATATATATATGTATATAGATATATACATATATATATGTATATGTATATACATATATACATATATATATCTATATACATATATACATATATATATCTATATACATATATACATATATATATCTATAGACATATATACATATATATATCTATAGACATATATACATATATATATCTATACATATATATACATATATATACATATATATGTATGTATATATATACATATATTATGTATGTATATATATATATATATGTCCTATATATATATATGTCTATATATATATATGTCTATATACATATATGTGTATATAT